>VDFB02237609.1:0-15792 GCA_007258455.2 Sequoia sempervirens | reverse complement strand
GAGATGAAGGAGTGATTAAATTAGAGATACTTGGAAGAGAGAGAGAGAGTAGGGAGTGGGAGAAGACAATAGGGTAGATGGTTTTAAAGGTTTAAGCGTTAAGCATAGAGGGTAGAGGGTTAAGGGTAGAGGGGAGAGATACATGAGTTAGTGAGTGAGAGAGAGAGAGACTTGGGAGAGGGAGAGGGGGAAGGAGGAAGAGACTTGTGAGAGAGAGAGAGGGAGGGAGTGGGAGATAGATAGAGGGTAGAGAGTATAAGGGTTAAGGGTAGAGGTCTAAAAATGGTTAAAAACACAATATACCCATGATCTCAAGGCCCACATTCTACATATTCTCTTGGTTTTGCACATGTTCCAACAAAAAATAGATTTTAGATGATTTTATAAAGTGTCCATGAAATTTTTTCATGTTACACCACCTTTTCTATGATCTTTCCACCACCTTTGCATGAAATATTAGAGTTTTCATGTGGAAAGGAATATAATATCAATTCAAGTTTAAATTCCATTGAAGAGTGATATACAATTGAAGTTTGGAGGGGAACAAGCTTTTGAAAAAGTAAAATTGTTGAGGAGTTTGAGGAAAGAAATAAAGGCCACATAATTGGGTAGAACTCCTCCATTCGAAACTCTAGTTTTTTAGGTATGTGAAGTCTTTACACATTTTATTTCATTCAATTTTAGCTTGCTTTGATTTTGTTATTTTGTATGCTTCCACATTTTGTATACACATGTACCATAGAAAAATGGATCATTGACATTTTCATGGTCTTTTAGGTCTCTCTCTCATGATGCTTAGTCTATTTTTCTTTGATTCAATGTTGTGGTATGACTTTTTGCATTCACATTAGGTCCCTAAAAATTCAAATTATGATGTTTGGTGAAGGTGCTGTGGAAAGTGTTGTAGCTTGTTTTCTACACTTTCTAGACTCTTTTCATTACAATTCACCAAAAATCCACCTTTTCATCACTTATCAAGTCCTATTCAAGTTTGCTTAAAGTCTTGTAACAAGATTTCATGCTTTTTCTAAACTAATTCCCTTTCTTTACCTTTCTTATGCTTTATTTGACCCTTTATGCACTCATAAGGCTTAATTAAGTGTATTTTTTAATATAAACTGATGAATAACACTAAATGTGACTTAATTCCAGAACTTACAAGCCAAAGGTGGGATCCATTAAATATATGGGTGGTGGAATGATAGGTCTATCTTGGCTCCAAAATCAAAATAATTCTAATTTTCTTTCAATTTTTTATTCAAAATTACCTTATGTCAGCATGTGATGAGGTATCATTGGGTTATTAGGGCATATATGTGTATAAATAAGTGTTTTTCTTCTCATTTTACATCTACCCATTCACTTGCATTCACTAAACATCAATTAGCATTTGAGCTCTTTGCATCATTTAATTAAGCATCAATCAAGCATTTTGGAGCAGCCATTGACATATCTTCAGATTTCTTCAACAAGGTTGTGGTGAGTTTAGGACATTCGCATGTTATTTATTCATCATTCCTTCTTAATTTCATATCATTTCTTCATTGATGTTTTGATTACCAAAAGTGGGATTTGACTAGGGCAAATCCTATACTCTAACCCTTAACCATTTCCCTCCTTTTGTATGTGTGTTTTAGAGACTTTTGTATGCATATTTATCAAAAGCAATTAGGTGTTGAAAGGTGGTGAAAGTCAACAAAGTGTTTCAAGTCAACTAAGCCCTATTTCAAGCTTGGAGACTAGGAATTGATCCCATAATAGTGGTTTACAATTTTTGGCCATTTGAACCTTGAAATTATTATTTTTTAACTAAATCTACTTCGGGCACCTATAAGCAGCTAAACTATATAGAGGTAGAGATGAATTGCAAACTAAGTCTCATCAAATTTGTCTATAGATTCCTACAAAATAATATTTTTTTTTTTCAAAATTTTTGGAATCAAATTCTTCTTTTCCATCTCACGAAAATAGATTTTTTTCAGAAAACAACATTTTAAAAATGATGCGCACTGCAAGTATGTATAGCTTTTTTTCCATACTGGTTAGATAGTTTTTTTTATTGAATATTTTCCTTAATCAGTTTCAAAGTCAAAGCGAATTACAATTAGGACACAATAGCATTTGTATAGCAGTAACTTTTTTTTGTATATGTCAGGGAATTTAATTTAATTTTTCCTGTTGGATCAAGGACTTCTAATATCTGGTGCACTCATATTTTTCAATTTTTTTTTTTTTATAATCTTCTATTTTTCACATGTGAAGAACAAAGAAATTCATTTTCGATGAAAAACCTATGTTTAATAAAACTTAAAAAACAAATACATAACAAAACCAAAACATATTAAAATTATATTCATTGGATGGCTTGTTCTGAGGAATACCATAATCATTTGAAGTAAATTTTAAATGAATTCATTTGATCCCCCAAAAGCTAAATCAAAAGTGATTTTTTTATCGGCATTTTGATGATAGGTGTAAAGGAGATGCACATTTATAGGTATGTGGTTTAAAACTGAGTAGGAGTTCTATCCAGGGGACATCTAAGGAGTGATTTGATCAAACCCTCTTCAATGGAATCATTAAAAATGGAACTTTTTAAGGCTTAAATGATTATATTTTTCTAAAATATGTGATTTCTGTCTAAATTCATTCCTCTGAGGAATTGTAAACCACTATTATGGCCAGTACCCACACTACATCTGATTTTTCTATAGATTTGACTTTGTTAGCCTGACAAGAATACAAGTGCAGATCTGGAGATACAAAATTGACCTTTGATTTCATAGAATTTTGGGAGAGGACTATTTTTCCATTAGTGGCAAATGAGTCCCACCTTAAGGCTAAAAAGGGTGATTCTCTCACATTCTAGTTCCCAACATCCGAAAACTAGTTTTTAGGGGATTTTTCCAGTAGCATGACTAATTCGCCATCAGTGGAAAATGAGTCCCACTAGTGATTTACACTAATTTCTGCTAGCATTCAGACCATTTTAGATTCAACATTCATTACCCACATGCACTCTGTTCAGCCTTCTTTCAATTTTGATTTGCATTTGTTATTGTTTTAGTTCATTCTTACATATCACATTGTGTTTTCAAACATTGCATATTTCATTTGTTTTGCATCAATAATTAGTCAATTACACCATCTAGTTACATCTACAACATTGCAATCCCATATTTGAATGAACCACCACAATTTTTAGGTTCTATCTCTCTCCTTTTAGGTGAAAGATCCTAAGAGCACAAGAGAAGCCCATAGATCCTTCCTTCAAATTGATGGTTCATTTTGGTGAACCTACATATTGAACACTTTATCTTTCTGATTTCAATTGCAGATTGCATCCTAAGTTTCATTTGCATCAACATTCAGTTAGGTTTTTCTTTTTTTTTTGCATCCTAGGGTTTCTCAAATTGCATTAGTGAAATATTCATTTAGACTTCATTTTTGCATATCATATCATTGAAAAAATGAAAAAATGCATTTGCATCCTCTGTTTGCATTTGAAAAGCATTAAAATCACTTTAAATTTAAAAATAAAAATAAAAAAAATCATACCTGGACTCATTCACCACCCTAATCAGTTCACCTGCACATTTTAAATTGTATTTTCAGGCATTTTCTAGGTATTTTATTCATTACAATTTTCTTTAGTTACTTTCTATTATACTTTCCAAATTCTCTATTTTCTTCTATTTCTTGCATCTTAGTTTACTTTCATTCATTGTCATCATGGAATTCTCTTTTAACAAGTTTTGGAATTCATTGAAATCCTTAGTAGACATGTCCAATTGTTCCTTTGGCTATGACCCTAATGACCTTGAGCTACCTCATGCTCCTTCAACTCCAAATGAATTTCCTCCTCATGATGTAGACATCACTGGAGAAGATGATGTTAGCATGAACAAATTCTTAAATGAATGTCTTGATAGCCTTGAAGCCAATGCAACCTTTTACCCATCCATGAAGTCACAAGATCTTCCTACTGTTGCACTTCCTGATCACTTTGGATACCTACATCCTGAAACCAATGAAGGACCTAAGTTTCCTCCATCCTGTGGACCTAGTTCCTCTAAACAACCAAACCCTCACCCATTTTATGATCGCAAAGCTACAAATACACCAATCAACCTTGAGGAAACATATGGAAAATGATTTTCTATCTTAAGAAAACAAGGGTCTGACACAACAAATGATCATAACATTCATCAACTTCTCGAACAGAGACCAATAGAAGAAAACACAACCATAACAGGATATCAAGATCTTCCTCATACTGACAAACCTCCTTTTGAATATTCGAGACTTTGAGACAATGGTACAATGATCTTTGATTCCCCTCCTGACTTGAACATTCTCCTTCCACATGAACAACCATTACTTGATTCTAATGATAAGGATTCTAGGATCCCCATGGGTCCTCTTCCTCCTTCCATTCATGAAAAAGGAGAATATAGGAAATGAAAACGACCTTACAAATTGAAGAAACTCAAGTGTCCTATCCACCCACCACTTGAATGTGAAAGGAGACTTCAATTGATTTTAAACAAAGGCCTTATACTTTTACCACCTATGAATAGGTTGGTTATCTATCCTAAAGATTATAACATACCATTTTTCAAATATCATTGTGTTCTTGGACACCGAACTGAAGACTGCTGAACATTGAAGGACATACTAAACAAGTATCACTTCACTAATACTAACTGTTTTCCTATCATCCCTTAAAACCAAATCCTCTCCTCATGTCATAGTTGCAAAATTTTATATTCTCACTATTGCATAAAACTTTCCCATCACCCACCTCGGCTCATTCTTTCCCAGCACTCAGTGGAGGCAAGACGTTGTTAGCCCTGTCCTTGTAATGCATTTTTCTTTGTCTCTTAACTACGTTTTTCATTTTCCACTTATATTACTTAAGGTTGAGAAACCGATAACTTGGTTAATGGTTGAATTACATTTGCATTACTAGCTCCTTTTACATTTTCCTTTACATTGATTTTATTTTATGTACATATTGTGTTCCCTCGTAATGTGGTTTGATGTTCTCTCTCTTTGTACACTTCTTCTATTTGTACCTCTATTCTTCTATATGTCGTACTTTATCTTTTCTTTTTCGCTTTTGTTTTGTGTTCTCCTTTTGGGGATGATGCAAAGCTTTGAGATGCCCTATGTCTTTTCCATGTTGACCCAAAAGTTCTTTTTACTTTCTTTTTCACTTTTTTTTTGTGTTTTTCTTTTTTGGGGATGACAAAGCATTGAGACCAAAATGTCTCTTTCATGCTGACCCAAAAGCTTTTCCTTTTCTTTTGTCTTTTTTTTTAAAAAAAATTTCTTGTTTTTTCCTTTTAGGGATGATGAAAATCATGTAGACGGCCATGTCTCTTCCATGTTGACCCCAAACAAACTTTTTTTTTCTTTTGTTTTCGCTTTCTTTGTCTCATTGTTCTAGTTCTATGTGTATTTGGGGAATGATGACAATTCTGAGGTATTTCATAAAAACATTTTAGCAACAAACATACTGAACCAAAAACCATAGATCCCTTATTTGTTTGGTTTGTTCCTTTCTATGGGGAAACTCCCCTTTCTTTTATTTTTCTTTTTCGTTTACACAAAGTACCCTTACTCAAAAACATATGACTTGGCATAGGGCTTTCTGAGTTGGCTCTCATGTCTTGTTTTTCCTTTTCGCATTTTTTCCCTTCTCTACTTTAAAGTAATTTCTCACGGAATGGTATGTAGCAATTCCTTTAAAGTGGTGGGCATACATTGGCATCATTTCATTTGAATTCTTGGTTCTTAGGGTAGCCTTGTCACTTCATATGATGCGTTTGTCACTTTGTCAACAACATTGGGTGTGATGTCCTTCATAATCGTGACCTCTCTTAGCATATTACATTCCTCTTGAAGGCATGATGGGACACACTGCATCCCCTAAGTTGTGAATATTTTATTCTTTGATTGGTTCTCTCTTGGAGACATTAGACACAATGTACCCTAAGTGACAGACCTTGCATGAACTTAACAAGACTCCTTTAAACATCTTTTCCATTTTACACTTTTACATTTTAGATTTTATATCTTTACCACCTTGCATAATGCAACTTGCATGCCTATGGTACTATCTTATTTGTTCATGATTTCTAAGAATATGGAGCTTTGCTTGTCTCATGAAGCACAAACTGACATTTTCCCTTGTGGCTTGTTAAATTTATCAAGAGGTATAACTTTGATATGGTTGAGCAGGAAATCGATTCAGTGACACGAATTTCTCCATAGCCACCTATGTGTTTGTGAGTGCATACCAACTAGCATATGTACTTCACCTTTTTGGGTCTTCTCGTCCAACAAATTGCCATGAGTTTGGTTACGCCAGAGTGAGTATGCATTCTCTTATTCTCACAAACAACCTAGATCTAATTCACAACTAGTTGGACAAACAATCGAAGCTTGATCTAATTCTCCCTTCTCTTTCTCTATTTCACATTGTGTGTTCCTTTGTTCTTATTTTTAGTTTTCCATGAGATCTTCATCCAGGGGGCTTGATCATCCCTCTTTATTGTTGTCATTCCATCTTGCTAGCATAAGTGCATTTGGGTCCTTCTTGATTTGCATAGCTACTTTAGTGTGAGTTTGAAGCAAGTTCATCCTCTCACTAAAGTGGGGGCTAAATGTACCATATAAAAATGGATCATTGACATTTTCATGGTCTTTTAGGTCTCACTCTCATGATGCTTCTATTTTACTTTGATTTAATGTTGTAGTGTGACTTCTACATTCAAATTAGGTCCTAAAAAATCAAATTACGGTGTCTTGTGAAGATGTCGTGAAGTGTTGTAACACATTTCTACATTTTTCTAGACTCTTTTCATTACAATTCACCTAAAAATTTCCTTTTCATCACTTATCAAGTCCTATTCTATAGTGTTGTAAAGTCTTGTAACAAGATTTCATGCTTTTCTAGGTTTAATTTCACTATTTACACCTTTCTTATGCTTTATTTGACCCCTTTATGCACTCATAAGGCTTAATTAAGTGTATTTTTGAATGTAAACCCAACAAATAACATTAAATGTGACTTAATTCCTGACACCCACTTACAATCCCAAGGTGGGATCCATTCACCATGGGTGGGAAATGAGTCCCTCTTGGCTCCAAAATCAAAATAATTCAAATTTTCTTTCGAGTTTTTATTCAAAATTACCTTATGTCGGCTTGTGATGAGGTATCATTGGGTTATTGGGGCATAGATGTGTATAGATAAGTATTTTTATTCTCATTTGACATCTCCCCATTCACTTGCATTCACTAAACATCAACTAGCATTTGAGCACTTTGAATCATTCAATTAAGAATCAATCAAGAATTTTGGAGCAACCATTGATATATCTTCAGATTTCTTCAACAAGGTTGTGGTGAGTTTAGGACATTTGCATGTTATTTATTCATCATTCCTTCTTCATTTCATTTCATTTCTTCATTGAGGGTTTGATTACCAAAGTGGGATTTGACCAAGGAAAATCCCTATACTCTAACCCTTAACCATTTTCCCCCTTTTGCATGTGTGTTTGCAGACTTTTGTATGCACATTTTTCAAGAAATTAGGTATTGAAAGGTGGTCAAGAAGTAAAAAAAGTGTTTCAAGTCAACTAAACTCTATTTCAAACTTGGAGACTACATACAGTTCATTTTTTGCAGATTTGACTATGTCAAACTGACAAGAAGACAAGTGCAAATCTCGAGATACATAATTGACCTTTGATTTCAAAGAATTTTGGGAGAGGAATGATTCACCAATGAGTGGAGAATGAGTCCCAACTTAAGGCTAAAAAGGGTGATTCTGTCAGATTCCAGTTCCTGACAGTCAGAAACTGGTTTTTGGGAGATTTTTCTAGTAGCGGGACTGATTCGCCATCAGTGGCAAATGAGTCCCACTGGTGATTTACATTGATTTTTTCCAGCATTCAGATCATTTCAAATTCAACATTCATTTCCCAGGTGCACTCTATTCAACCTTCTTTCAATTATGTTTTGCATTTTTTCATGTTTTAGTTCATTCTTGCCTATCACATTGTGTTTTCAAACATTACATATTTCATAGGTTTTACATCAATAACCAGTCAATTGTATCATCTAGTTGCATCTACATAATTGTAATCCCTTATTTGAAAGAACCACCACAATTTTGTGGTTCTATCTCTCTCCTTTTAGGTGAAAGATCCTAAGAGTACAAGAGAAGCCCATAGCCCACCTTAAAATTGATGGTTCAACACATATATATGATTAAAGTTATAAGTAAAATAATACATCATTTCTCAATCCTCTACTATGGATGTGCATGCCACTCTCCAAAGCTTTCATTTTTGTATAGGCATGGGGGATGTTGGAAAATGTAGTTGAATTTGGTTTTACACCTACAAATTGCATATGCTTGAAAATCTATTTTGTGCATATCCTGCAATCATTCTAGTCCATGAGGACATATCTTATTGAGGTATTTGGTCAAATAGATATACCATGTAGCTGATTTCCTTGTCTATAAATTCTCCATACATGTCTACCAAAACATTTTATCAAACAACATAGACAAGGCAATCAACTATTTGAAGAAATGCCTCAAACATTATAAAAGTGTGTGTGAAGCTTAGCAAGGTAATTTAAATTTATTCATTTGAATTTAACCTCATCATGAGCACCTATGATGTAGAAATTATAAGAGAATATCAAATTTCAAGTTATTCTATTCATGAGAGGTTGTTGTGTGCAATAGGTATCTTGGAACTCCTAATGAAGATGTATGGCTAGGAGTGACTAAGTTGAGAGATTGGAATGCCTATCCTCAATGGAAGCATCAATATTTAAGCCTTGTTGTTCTCGACTTGGAACCAAATGGTGTGGATTTGTTGTCTATAAGTGCCTTCCATATATTTTCATTGGGTGATGCCACAATACTGGTTTATAATTTTTAGCCAAACTAGACATTGAACAATTGTTTTTAACTAAATCTTCACTTTTAGGCACCTATAGCAGCTAAACCGTTAGGAATTTGAAGACAATGCAAACTAGTGATTTGTGAAATTTTGTTTGTAGATTCTAAATATATTTTTTTCAAAATTTTTAGAATCAAATTGCACTTCTTTTTCCATCTCCTTCAAAAACTAGTTTTTAATAGTAAACAACATTTTTAAAAAGTGATGTTACTGGCTAACACATAAATTTTTTTCTATGAAGGATAAAATTCTATTTTTTTTTTAATTTAAATTTGTAACTATGATATCTAGTGCATGGAATTAGTTTCATAGAATTCCATTAAATATTGTTTTCTTAATTAAGTTTCAAAGTCAAACCAGTTACAATTCAGACATAACTTATTAGCTAAAACATAACCTTTTTTGTATGAATCAAAATGTAAAATTTCTTTTTTTGTTGGATCAAGGACATCAATATCTAGTGCATAAATATTTTTCAGATTTATTTTGATAATTTTCTATTTTTCCACATGTGCAGAACAAAGAGCTTTATTTTTGGTGAAAAACCTACATTCACAAAAAGTAAAAAATAAATACAATAATGAAATTAAATATATTTGAAATTATACTTTTTTAGAAACTAATAATATGGAATACATACTTACAAAAAAAAAGTTTAAATGAATTCATTTGATCCCCCAAAAGGTAAATCAAAACTGCTTTTTTATTAGCATTTTGACAGGTGTAAAGGAGACTCCATTATAGGTATGGTTTAAAACTAGTGTGGTTCTATCCAAGGGGGTTTGATCTAAGGTGGTTTGATTAAACCCTATTCAAGTGGAATCCTTTAAATGTAACTTTTCAAGGCTTAAATCATTATATTTTCTTATAATATGTGATTTCAACAAAAATCAGGATGTTCAAAAGAGTGTAAACCACTATTGTGGGATCACCCCATTTCATTTCCATTTTGGATGCTCTTTCTTTTTCTTCTTTTACTTTTCCTATTTTTATGTAAAATAACTAAAATTTATTGGTATCTCCTTGTAGAAAATGTTGATTTATGATCCATGCAAGAGAATCTCAGCCAAAAAAGCAATGCAACATCCTTATTTTGATGATCATGAAAAATATCAATTCTGATTTTAAGCCATTATAAAAGAGCATGTGAAGCTTAGCAAGGGAATTTAAAGTTATTCATTTGAAAATAAACCTCATCATGAGCACCTATGATGTAGAAATTATAAGAGAATCTTGAATGTATGAGTAACATTGTAAAAGATCTATGAGAACGAAGTACCTAAGGCATCCTTGAATTGTGTTTTTGGTTATTATGAGAGAATCTTATAAGCTGAGTTTGTGTGCATGAAAGTGGGGAACATTAATTCAATAGTTGTTTTAAATGGGGTGTTAGAATTCATATAGTTTTTTTTTTTCTCATGATTTTGTATTGGGTATGTGTAGGATCTTGATGGGCCAAAAAGTGGCAATATGATGGATATGCGGCTGACAATGTTTTTTTTTACCCAAAATTAATGAAACGAAAAGGGTTTTTAAAGGAGATTCTCATCTCTCCACCAATATAAATTATTTTTACTTTTAAATTTAATAAGTAATTATTATTCACTTTCTATTATTCAAATTACTTATCATCTAAAGTCCTGATTGATAGATTGATTTGAAAACATCTATAGCTTTCTTGAACCAATGTAACGTAATTCTCAAACCTGTCCAACCTAACATAGGATTAAAAAATAAAAATTTGAATTTCAACAAGTTTCCTTGACCGCTAAGGTGGCTCTACATGAGCTTTACATTTTTAAAACTTGCAATAAAAATTCATAATTAATTATTTACTTGGAAAAAATTACAAAAAATATGCATCGCATCAAGACATGAGTCCTTTTACTTATAATCTAAAATATTGGCAAAAATTATAATTTTATTGTGGTTAGGTGGTCGATAGACACTCATTTCTAATTTTTTCCCCCGAATTCTTAAGTAATAATTGCATTTCGAAATCTAAAAATTTTCACCTAAATATATTTTTTATACTTTTAAACAAACCTAGTAGTTTAGAAACTAGATTCAATTTTCTACAAATTTTATTCTTACATATTTCTGAGATAATATAGATAACTTATTCAAATTTTTACGTGAAGTTGCCTAACTCTGATTTTTCTGATTTTTTTGCCACTTAAGGGCCTGTTTTTTCTATGATGATCCTGAATATACCCTATTACCACTTGATAGTTTTGAGAAATAATTGTGCCTACAAGTACAAGCACTTGGGTTTTAGAATGGTGTATGAATCATATTAGACAATTGTAGTACAAACACAAGAATTAGGACTTCCAAATAAATCTCATTTTATTGTAAACATCATATTATTAATATAGTGAGTGTAATAACCATTGATGGTTACCAATCATTCTTTTTCTTATTTGTATTCTCTCCCTATTATAACTAGCACCAATTGACTAACTTATTATAAAAACTTCATTTATTAAAACAAATCAACCTAATTATTATATATCAATATCAATATAGCATACCATCTATGTGAGAAAAATATGTGTAATAAATGACAAACACACCTAATAAGACATTATATCAAGAGATTTAAGCAACAATTAATCTATTTGAAGCAAGAAATCTCTTAAAAACGTCATATTGCTCTCTATCTCTAAATATTTATTAAATTACTTTGGCTCTCAGATTGTGTAAGCATTATGATTGTTAAAATTAAAATATAGATAATGAGATATTGTAAAATGTAGGAATCTAATCCTGTGTAATGATTGTTGAATGATATGGTGATGATACTGTAACTTAAAATTGACATGAAAATGATAAAAAAAATTACTGTAAACTAAGATGAAGCTAAATGAAAAGCCATGATTGTGATTGCTATATGATTCCTAATTACTATTTGCTATTTGCTTAATGCTCAAATGCTTAATTTCTCTAATGTTATTTCTGCAGAGTAAGATTGCACAAAGTTGAGATCCTATTTCTTGTAGAAAGAAGTTGTATTTATAGATTGCCGATAACATATTTGTGATGTGGCCGCAAGTAAGGGTCTAGATTTGAAAGATTCAATGGTGAAGGATGAAGAAGCTTGAGAAGATTATGGAGATTGTTCCTCCCCACAAAAACATTTAGCTAGAGGATAAGAATGATCAATGGAAGAAGATGAAGAAGTTTTCCTGTAATTTATCTCAAATTTGTCTCCAAATTTGTCTATGAAGGCTGAGTTGAACTAATTAGATATAAAATAACTAATTTGGTTGGTGGATATGATGAGTAAAAAGAGGAAATAGTTGTAGAAATATGTTTTTATTTGAATATTTGGATTTATTCAAATTAGCAAAAGAGGATATTTAATTTAATAAAAACAAACTATAGAAATATGTTTATTAAATACACATAGAAGAAATGTGGTAATTAAATAAAACAAAGTATAAAAAATTATTTATTTAATTAAAATAGAATGATGTGATTAGGATAGAATAAATATATAATTATAGAAGAATTTGATAATAATAATTAAATAAAACAAAGTATGTGATTTGTTTATTTAATTAAGATGAAATAATATGATAAAGATAGAAGAAATAAAAGTGAACTATATAAATAAATATTTCTATTTATTTATAAGTAGATGAATTAAAAGGTCAATTAATCAAATAAATAATATTTAATTAATTAGATTATCTAGACCATTTTTCGGTGTATACATTTTCCCCCTCTTTGAAGTGATGTGTTTACGGATTGTTTCAAAGAAAATTTTGTTGCTGCTGCTAGTACTAATGGAAATTTTTCAGTATGCCCCAGGGTGTTGATTCTTAGATGATGATGGATATATGCCCCCTTGGGAGATAAATCAATGATTTTTTTCATTTTTTGGATTTTTCCAAATTTTTGATGATTTTTGTGATGATTCGATGATAATTTGATGATGAAATGATTTATCTCAGGACTGAAAAATAATGTGAAAAATGCCCCTGTGATAAAATAATGAATTAAGCCCTTTTTGAAATTAAAATTAAATAAATTTATACCATAAAAAAATCCTTTTAATTAACCCATAAAAGGTCAAAAAGTTGATTTTCAAATTCATTTATGCATTTTGAGTTTGAAAATTTGAAAGGAAGAGCAAATTTAGCATTTGGAGCAAAAATGTCTATTCCATACCACACTCACCATTTTGAATGTGTGCAATGACACAACTTCTTGGCTGCGTACGGACCTTTGGTATGTACCCTAGGAACCTCCTCGTAATTTGTGTTTTTTGATTTTCACGTGTTTTTTTGTTTTAAATTTAGTTTTTATCTTTTAGTGCACACACACGCGGATGTAGTGCATTCACTTTTTGTTTTAGCACATTCACCCTTTAAGTGCATTGATCGGATTTTGTAGTGCATAGATAGGTAGTTGTAGTAGATAGGCCAGAGTAGCACTTAGGATAGATAAAGTGGTGCATGGACCTCCCAGATTAGCACATAGATAGAAATGGTGCATAGGTGATATAGATTAGCACATAGGTCTCTTGAAATGGCGCATCTATCGAATCAACACATTGGTCTCTTGAAATAGCGCATACAAGTCCTGAAATGGCACATATGCTGATTTAGCACAATGACCGCCTGTTTTGGTGCATTGAATTCTCTGGTGCATTCAATATCTATTTTAGTGCATTGTAGTTAGAATGATGAAATTTGTCAGTAAACTCTTTGATTTTGATCATTTTCGATCACATTAGCCTTTGAGTTGATGTTGATTGATGATCTTGATAGGGTAGATGATGATCAACCTTGTGAAAGGCAAGGTTTGATGATTGATTGATGATAATTAACCTCATGATAGGCGAGGAATAATTATAGTTTGATAGATAAACCTCATGATAAGTGAGGTTGATTTGATTAATTGACCTCATGATAGGTGAGGTACAATAATAGATTGATGATTGACCTCATGATAGGTGAGGTTTAATGATAGTTGCTCATGAGATTTGATCAAATTCTCACCAAAGCTAATTAGATTTGATAGGTTGATTGATGTTTGATTAATTGAAAAAGATTATTTACTTTTGATATTATGTGATGATAGGATCCTTTGACAAACTTATAGATCTGAGACAGGTTTCCTAAGATATTTGATTTGATACCACAACTAGTGTAGCCTGAGACAACACTTATCACACGATGTGGATTGTCTTCTCTTTTAGATATGCCCTAGATTAGGATTAATTGGGGACTATTTACAACCTTAGCAAAGAGATGGCATAGTCAGCACAATAATTTCGACCTTCCTACCGGTGAGATGATGGTGACTCCCAAGGATGTATGGCGAATCTTACGGATACCTGTTGTTGGGGAGTTGGTAGTTTTTGATTCTTTTGAGTAGGGTGGGACTGATGCATTGGGTCGAGTGTTTCATGATGATACAATTTGTGGATACAAGATCCCATGGTGACAGATGGTGGATGCCTATGCTACCTTACCATCGGTACTTTCTAGTTTCATTGGATGATTCCTTTTTCCTGATCGCAGGTCAAAGGGACTTTCAATTGGATGGGGTTTTATTTTGGAGAGTATGATTGTCCATGGTACCAGATATTCTTGGGGTATGTGCATGCTTTCCCACCTATACCACAATTTGCATCAAGTTCTCTACCTTGGAAGGGCTAGTTTGTCTTCAAGAGTTACATTACTTTAGGTGTGGGCATGAGAGCATATAGTTGTTACTTGTCCAGTTTTAGATAGACAGTGACCCATGATGAGGCCATATGCTCATGCATATGTAGGTCCAATTGCTCAGCCTAGACTGGGAAAACTAGAGCATTGGAAGAGATTTCTTGATGATATTGAGGTAGTTACATGACGACCCTATCTTGATTTTGAGCAGTGGCTGGAGGATGATACATAGATGCCATACTTATGTCAATCCATGTTCCTGATTTGTAGGACACATTTTGTCATTGAGATATTTTTATTGAGGAGGGTACTTAGATAGTATGGCATAGTACAGGGCATGCCCCAGGGTGTTGCTTATTATGCACGATGTGAGATAGATACCACTGATTAGGGACCCTATTTATCATATGGTACTACAATGCAAGAGTACCAAGGTCTACCAACCTTTATTTGGGAGATTCATCTTGAGATCATCGAGGCTCTGATTACTGATGAGTATGCATAGTATCTCGTTTTACATCCATTTCCATGGATCTCTGTTCTAGATGAGCTAGTGCTGATACTAGGTGAGGAGGAGATGGAAGTTGCACATGGGTACCAACGGAGGAGAGATTTCAGAGATGATGATGAGGAGGAGGAGCCAGATTATGTGGATAGCAATGATGATGATGAGGGAGATGGGGGTGGAGGAGGCCTAACATTTGAGGTTAGAGACTTCATGGTAACTCATAAGAGGTGATCACTAATAGCTCCAGCAGAGCAGCATATGTAGATTGGAGTACCCTCCCAGTAGCAGTAGATTCAGATTGCTAGCCTATAGGTTTAGGTACATAAAATTTAGGGTTAGCTGGCATAGGCCCAGGGGTTATTAGTCCATACATAGACACATATATAGACACGTGCATAGGCTCTCTCATAGATATAGGCACAGTTCATAGCCACATAGGCACATATAGCCTCTTTGACAATAGAGAGAGATGCAACTAGATGGACTGCAAAGTAGGCATAGGGATTGGATGATAGACTCTAAAGATTAGCCTCTTCGTAGCTGATTATATGAGAGAGGTTCTTTGTGTGGGTAGAGAGGTCAAGTACTATAGAGGCTGATACCATGATGTTGTTCC
>VDFB02237608.1:0-35134 GCA_007258455.2 Sequoia sempervirens | reverse complement strand
GAGTCATCTTGCTAATCTACCAGATATGGCAGGCTTATTCATGATGTACCTTATTGTTGCATGATCTGTATGGACAAATATTTGGTAACCAGTGACATAATGTCAAAACTTATTCAGGGCATACACAACTGCTAGCAATTCTTTCTCAGTGACAATATAGTTTAATTCAAGGCCTTGAAGGTTTTTTCTAATGAAATACATGGCATATTCTATGGAATTCTCTTTCTATCCTAAAACTACCCCTATGGCATAATCAGAAGCATTTGTGTGTATATGAAAGGGAAGACTCCACTTCGGTCCTTGAAGAATAGGTGCCTGAGTAAGTAAGTTCCTAAGTTGTAGAAAAGATTTGTCACAGGCCTTAGTCTAGTTAAATTCAGAATTCTTAGTCAATAAGGTATATAATGGACTTGCTATTTTGCTAAAATATTTGATAATTCTTCTATAATATCCAGCATGTCCTAGGAAGCTTCTAACATCCTTTTCTTTCATAGGTGTTTGCAAAGTTAGAATGACTTATATTTTTGTAGGATCAACTTGAATTCCTGCTTGAGAGATATGATGGCCTAAAACAATTCCCTCTTGCATCATCATAAAGCACTTCTCACTATTCAAAGACAAATTTTTCTCCTTACATCTTTTCAACACTTTCTCCAAGTTTTCTAATGCTTCTTCATAAGTAACTCCATAAGTGGTGAATTCATCCATGTAGATCTCCATAGAATCATTAGAAATGTCAGCAAAAATACTGATCACTACCCTATGAAATGTTGCAGGTGCATTACATAGGCCAAAAGGTAAGACAAAGTAGGAAAAAGTGCCCCATGGATTTGTAAAATTTGTTTTGTCTTGATCCTCAGGGGAAATTCTAATTTGATTATACCCACTATATCCATCCAAAAAGGAGAAATAATGTTCACCAAACAATGAGTCTAGCACTTGGTCAACAAATGGTAGTGGAAAATGGTCCTTTTTAGTTGTTGTGTTCAGCTCCCTATAGTCTACACAAACTCTTCATTTTCCACCTTTTTAGGAACAATCACCAATGGAGATACCCATTGATTTTCTGAAATGGGGTAGATAAAACTAGCATCAATTAATTTTTGGAGCTCTTTTTTAACAATTTCTTTGAGTGTTGGGTTTATCCTTCTTTGAGGCTGCCTACCAAGTGAACAATCTTCATTAATATAGATCCTATGAGTATAAAGTTGAGGATCTATTCCCTTCATATCCCCATAGTCCCATGCAAAAGCTCTATGTTGATCTTGCAACATTGTGACTAGGGTAGTTTGTTGAGATTGAGGCAACTTATTATTGATGTTTAGACAGTGGCCTGGAGACACTTCTACTTGCTTGATAAGATCATTCATGGAGGTTGTTGATAAAGGTGGTGTATGTATTTCATGTGGAAGAAAATTGTGATAGACTACAAGAAATTTAGGTGGCAAGCTCTCAGGATTCAGTTGCTACAGGAAACACTACTGAAGATAGCTATCTAGAACAGATGGGCTACTTAGATCAGAGTTGGACTGTAAAATGTGTAAAAGAAGGCCATCCTCACTTTGAAGCTGCGAAAATTGATTAGTTTGCAACATCATTAGCTGAGCCAATGAATTTAATTCTTTAGTTTCCTCTCCTAAATCTAGCCAAATTGGTTGAAACAAGTTTGGCTGAGGCTGGGCAGGTGGGTATAAAGCCAATTTCTTTCTTGACTGACCATTAGAAATTGTCATGTCTCCTGAAGGACATCCTATAAAAGCATCAGTTGTGCCTAACCATGCTCTACCTAGGATGATAGGATATCCTCCCAAAGTTTCCTTAGTGGACAATATGGTGAAATCTATTGGGTATTCTCAAGACTCAAGGATGACGATGACATCTTCTACCACTCCAATAAGTGTTATTATGGAACTATCAACAAGCTACAGGACGGTAGGTGTAGAATGAATGGTTAGGATATTCAAATACTCCATATTATTTTTGGTCATTACAATGATGGTTGCACCAAGGTCAATCAAAACATTCTTTACTATCTAGCCATTAATATTTATTTTTACCATAGGACTCATAGGGTCAGTATATTTCGGAATGACTACCTTACCTAACATAATATCTACCAACTATCCTAGAACATGGATAGTTTAGGGATAATTTTTCTTTCTTCCTAGTTTCTTTAAACATGCCTCCTTAATGGCTTTTCCATAAATTGAGACATGTTTAATGGCTTGAAAAATGGGAATTTGAATGTGTACATTTTTTAGCTAATCAAAAATATCAAAGGTAGGCTTTTCCATAGACTTAGATGTAGTAATTTGCAATCTCTGAGGAAAAGGTGGTTTGGCCTTATGTTGCAGGATAGACTACTTAGAGATAGTATCTGATACATGTATATGTTTTGTAGGATCAGTAGGTTGTTCAGAGGAAGAGTCTAGAATCTCTGTAATTATAGGTGGCTATGGAGAAGGGGGAGTGGTTCCAGACCTGAGACGGATATCATTAATATTCAGGGCATAAACTAGATACTGATTGGATTTTGCAAAATACATAGGCTTTTTTTGCTACTGCTATTTATTATTAGGATTTGGCAATAGTTGAGTAGGCATAGGCATTTGTTTTGGAGGGCCAGTATTTGTTGCAGGTGTTGCAAGAGGTGGCATGAGGGCTGGAGGTTGTGGCTGGTGAAGCTGCAGGGATCTAAGGGATTAGTTCTACCATTGCTGAGAACCTCTCCATTGAGGATTATGCTGCCAATTACCTTTGGGTGGAGTCCATTGTCCTTGTAGCTACTACCAACCTCCTTGAGGAGATTTCCATTAAGGACTCTGATAGTTAGGCTAGTGTGGTTGAGAAGTATTCTAAGGTGGTGATGGGCCATATGTAGGTTGACATTGGTTATTGTAATTAGAAAAAGGATTACCAAAAGTCAAAGGGTCTTGAGGCATACCTTATCTTTAATCCCATGGTTTCCTTTGTGCAATGAAGAATACTTGGTCATCATCACCCTCTACTATCTTAAAATTAGTAGGTAATTGCTTAGCCTCCAGGTTAGCCACCATCTTACATCTGCAGTCATGTTTCTTCTATCTGAAATGTGGACAAAACTCAGCCAAGATTGCTTCAACTTCCTCATGTTTCTTCCAAGCTTGCATAGTATCCAACTGTGTATCCATGTTGTTAATGACATCCTACTTGAAATCAAACAACAAATGTGTGATCTCCATCTATGAAACTCCATTAGTAGAAGACTTTCCCACATCGCTTGATGACTTCTACCCTTCTTAACAATTGCTCGAGAGTAGTTGTGACATATGTTCGTAATATCATCCCAAGGCACTTGGGTTATATCTCCTCCTCCCATCATATCTAGGGCATCTATACAAGTGCCACTAATTCCCCTTAGAAAAATTAGCTTATGAGATTCTTCATTGAGAGTATGGTCTAAATTCTTTTTTAGGGAAACCTAGAATCTTGAAATATAGTCTTCTAGGCTTTCATCCTCCTTTTGTTGAATTCTAAATATATCATCACCCTTACTACCACTCTTACAATATTCCTTGTATTTCTCAAGAAATTTCATTTGCATAGCTTCCCAACTATCAACAACATCCCTTCCCAAACTCATAAACCATCTAAGAGCTCCCTCCTTCAAAGTAGCAAGAAACAACTTCAATGTGTGAGCATCTGAAGTGTAATTATAGCTACAACAGAGGATGTCAAACTCAAACAAGAAAGTGTCTGGGTCCTCTGTAACTAGTCCATAGAACTTGGGAAGTAATGAAGAAGGAATATTTTTAAGGTTATCATTATCTTGCTAAGCAATGATGGGGAATTCAAAAGCAAGAGGTTGATTAGGTGGATTACGTGCCATATTTGCTTGATGGGGTATCAAAGCAAATGGATTTTCTTGAGGTTCATCAGTTGGGGAAAATAGCAATTCAACAAGCAGGTTTTCAGCAAATGGATTGATATCTTGATCTCCTCCTTCCTCAAATAGATTATAAGATGGTTCAGAATTGTTATCAATGAATGGAAGGTTAGGGAGGAATCTTCCCAGAGTGTCTCTTCTTCTATGCATGCAATAGAATTAACTGTAAATTGAAGGAATTTTAAAATGCTTGAATAAACACACTAAACTACTGCTAACAATGACTATGATAGGTTCTTAGCTTGACACCATCCCTGACAACGGTGCCAAAAATGGTCGATTCCACAAAAGGATATAAAATTCATTGCAAATCCTAACTTGGGAATTGGAAATTCCAACAAGTGACTAACATCTTCTTATGATTGTTCATTTACATTGTCAAACCAAGGAACATATACTTGAAATGGAGCGGCATTGTATGTGCACTAAGAACCAGTTTCAGTCATAATTTACCATAAATAAATGCTTGGAAGGAACTCTACTTATGCTACAAGAATGTAATGTAAAGTCTTCTTAACTTTTAAAGCATAACTTAATCAAAGCAGAAATCATGACAACTATTACTAAGAAACAAACTATGAACTGACCTTATGTTGTAGGAACAAACAACTGGCCTTATGAATGAAATTGAGAAGGAAAGGCCCAAGTAAAAGGCTTGAGTCCTTCATTCCACCAAATTGATAGATGCTAAAGAAATTTTAGCTAAGTATGCCATTCTCATGGTGGACAAGGAAAAACAAGAAATGCAGTTCAATGACTATCAACTGGGCATTGTGAACTTGGGAAGGCCTATAAGGAACCAACAAATGGACCTGATTTATATTGTAACATCTTCCACTAAGTCAACAATGATAAAGGATAAGCACAGGAAGGATGAGCTCAAAGCTTAATTGGATTAGTTGCATAAGTTCTTGAAGGACATATCATCTCCTATTTCTTTACAATCTACTACTCCTATGACACCAATTTTGTTGAGTAAGAAAGAAGTTGATGACCTTGTTGAAATGAGAAGTAAAGTAGGGATGTTGGATAGATGGATTGATCGGTTGAACAAAGAGGTGGAGGAATTGATTTTTGAAAGTCATAAGGCTCATGAAGGTGAATGGGAATTAGTCAATAACATGATTGCATATGCTGAGACCCTCTAGAAACAATAGGAAGAATACTAAGAACATGTCAAGAAATCAAAAGAAATCAATAAGTTACCTCAACAAACACTTCTAGCAAAATCCATCCTTGAAGAAGGTAATGAGGATTTTATTGATAAAACTATTAAAATTATCAAGTTTTGGTCTTCATTCATTTTTGCACATAGGAATGTTATGCAACAAGTTAGGAAAGATTTGGTAGATCAAATTGTGGAACTAGAGGCAATTATAGCCATGATTGTGAATGAAGATGTCCATGTAAAGGATGGTTTCCATCTTGATTGACTAAGGGACAAAGGGATAATAGATTCGAAGAGACAATACAAAAGGGAGATCATGGTGATGACTTGTCAATTGATAGGTTCATGGATATAAAAGAGGTAGTGAAGATTGCTCGGAAGGAGCTTGCTAAATTGGATGATATGCAAAAATTCACCTTAGTAGAATTAAAAAGAATAAAATTTGAATAAAGTAGGGTAGATGGACTAGATGTGGATATACTTGAACAATTATTGGACATTTATGATGAATACCTACTTGAATAAACGATAGGGGAATGAAATGGCTATATAATATTCTTTTTAGATAAAGCATCAAGTGGCATGGCAATCTGGGCAACTCTCTCCTACTTTTCAAGATCATAACAAAAGCTCAACTGAGGATCCCCAGTAGTTCAAACTCCTCCCTTTTCCTGTAGATTTTTGATAAAGAGTCATTAGTTGTTAACTGAAGATCATAATAGGTAGTTGCCTCATTCAGCTCTAGTTACTCCTTGATTTGTGGATCTCAATTTTTGATAAGAGGGATTAGTGCTAAATTTCTTATATGTAGAAATTATCTGCATATTGTAAAGGTCAGTTGATTGAAGAAAAGATTGGCCTCCTAAGAGAGATTTATGATAATTTTTATAGTTCTTAGAAATTTTTTACAATTTTTCAATATAGTTTATGTTATTTCGAGAATTGTTTTTAATGGTGATGTTGATGAGCAATAGCCATTCGTATGCTAGTGAGTGTTGTGCATAAATGTTTCTTATTTGATGAAAATCAATAGAAGATTTTGGATCTGAGACTGTTTTCATTGAGTTATTTGTGAATGAGATTTCTTTGTGTTTATTGATCTATGAATTTTAGTAATGAGTTGGTGATGTGTTCTTGTTTGATTTTGAAGTTTAGTGTTGATAAATGATTGTATGTCTTGAATTTTCAGTATGAATGGATGCAATAGTATTGAGTATTTTGTGGATTGTATCATTTTATGGTTTTAGTTTTTTGAAGAAATTCTCATTATGAAGTTTTTATGTATAAATTAAAGGAAATTTGTGTTTATGCTTTGCTTTCCTGAGCTTTGTTCTATCTTTTTTTGTTTATTTACACCTGCCAAATGTTAGATTAATTTATACTATGTAGTTTGTACCCTTTACTAGCAGGCCCATTGAACATTATAGTTACATAGGCCACTAAACAACATCAACATAGTTGAGAACCAACTATAGAGACCCTGGAAGATAGGTGGTTTTAGATCAGTTATCTTTTTCAGGAGAAATAGAGTAGAAATATTATGTTTTAATGTTGTTGTGTTACATTGACCGTCAATAGGATGTCTTTATCTCTATCTTAATTCTTCTGTATGACATGTTTTTCTTTAGCTCTATCCTTGGGCTTAGGAGTATCTACTTCTTGTTTAAAACTGTTAAGATCTAGAGGCACTACTTCTACTTCCATTGGAGAAGCCAATTCCCTAATCAACCTATTAGGTGCATCCTCATTGCACTCTACCTATGTAAACTTTCCTTTTTCCTAGTTTCCACATGATCCAAGAACTTCTCTTACTTCTTCAACTTCATTTTCTATGTCCTCTGAAATAGGAATCTCTTCAACAATTTCTCACATAGATTCATGATTAATAGGATTCTACATAGTCTCCTCTATTTGAAGACTTATATTTTCCTATCTATCTAGATATTGAACATCAATTCCTTGAATGCCACTTTCCTTGTATCCTGCTACATCAGGTTTTTCTTCATTTCCAACTTCATCACCTAAAACCTTTGTAGCTTCTTTATTCTCAATCTCAACCTATTCCTTCTCTAATTCTTCAAAGACCCACAATTATTTGTTATCATCTAGATCATTCCCAAGTGAAGGTTGGGAATCAAAATTATCTTCAATAACTATTTCATCAATAGGTTCATGCTCTGTAGTCTCCCCTGCTTCCATCTCAAAAATATCAGGTTTCCTCGCTTATGAAATGAGTGTTCCTTGTATGAATTCTTCTTCTTCAAAATTTGTAGGAATGGACCCTGTGTTTGGAATTTATTTTATCATTGGTTGTACCATGGGTTTATCTTTGAATTTCTTTTTTTTTTTACCTTTTCCCACATGGCACCCCATTTATCCATTTGTTCATTAATTCTGGCTTCATCTACCTTGGAAATTTTATCCAAAACTACAAGAGTCTCTCTTAGTGTCTGTTTCACACTAGCCATATTAATGGAAGGGGGAGAAGTGAACAATGTTGTAGCTCTCTAAGATGCAAACCTTGTCTTTGGACCAATATTTTCTATTACCCCTGCCTCTTCATCAATAGTAGGTCTTGTCCTTGGTTTTGTTGTAGAGGAAGATGCACCTTTAGGTTTCAATTTTTATTTTTATTTTCTTGGTTTTGCATCTTTCTATTTATCAATTGGTTTTAATGGAACTCTCTGACTTGAAGCTTCAAGGGTTTTCTCTTCAATTCTTATACCAGGAGCTACCTTACTAGTTTTCCTTTTCTTCCTAGCAAGTTCCCAACTCTCAAAAGTGGTTTCATTTCTTTTTTTTCTTCTTTTATCTTGTGAGAACATGGGTTCAATTCCTTTTTCTCTTAAAACTTTACAAAAATCATTTATTCAGTGCTAAGTATGTAACAAATCTGGTGCAGAGAACTCTTCAATTGATGTCATTTCTTCACCTTGGTAATCTAGGTTTGGGATAGGTTCATCATACACCTTGTATTCATTATAAGCTTTACTCAAAACTTCTCCATCATCCTTTTCCAACTGATCTAGAATATCATGAAGCATAAGAATCTGAGTAGATTTTAATGAAAATATTTCATATTTTCTTTTCCTTACTATGTGTTTATCTTCACAATTAAGCCAATAATCTTCTAGGTGTTGGACATGAGCATGATAACAAGCTAGGTTCTTTGAAATATTCCCTTCAGGACCATAATAAATCCTTTAAAGTGGGAAATATTAAAAATTATATGTTTTCAATTCTTCTTCACACAAGTTAGATACCTTGATTATATTGTATTTATAATTCCCTATCAGAATAGGAAACATGAAGGAAGCCTTCTTGCGAGAATGACTGTAAAGAGCTTGAGATGGTTTTAACTATCTCACTAATTCTAATAATATAATTCTATCAGTAGGATACCTAGGTAGCATGAAAGGATGTCCATCAAACCCTTCCAGCCTAATATAGGAGTAAGTGGGGAACTCAACATACCGGCCTCCCATCATTCTAATGACACTTTATGCTTCCAAGGAAAATATTTTAGCTTTGATGCCTTCCATCGTTTTGACCAGTGTCATGGAAAACACTTCATTAAGTCTCCTATAATGCTCTTTGTATCCATGGATAGTGATTTGAGGTAAATGAGCGTATATTAAACAATTTCCTACTTCTCAGCCCAATGTACCAATCATTTTCAACCCTTGTTTACTTGCCCTGATGGCATAGAAATAAATCACATATGAAGACATATAAAAACATCTAGTTTTGGGAAATTGCTTTATTTTTTCAAGCAATCTCACTTATAAACTTTCCCCAATGCATTTGCATGGGACTATCTATCAATCTAGATATTATCATAGACACCTAGGGTTAAAATTTATTGGCATTTCATAACCCAACTATCCTTCTTAGAATAGTTATAACATCTTGAACATCTAGGTTGAATATAGACCTTAGAATTTATTTTTTCTGTTCTATAATTGGCTCTTGGAACCATTGGGTACTCATGATTTCTCTGTTGCACTCTTCAACATTTTGGTAGGTTTTGGATTTTTCCTTCATATCAATACTGTATATCTGAGTGAAAATAGGAAGCCCAAATGTGTATGCAATTCTTTCTCAAAGAGATCCACATAAGTTCTTCCCTCCTCAATAATTCTTTTATTTAGGTCATAATGATTTAAAATGCATTCCATGACCAATTCAGGGGCCTCCATTGTTTGTGGAAACCATCCTGCTAAAAATAGCCCACTTGTTATAACATTTCTAGTACATTGAGAAGCATTTTCTTTTCATACCTGTGTGTGAATTTCAACATTAGAATACCACCCCATATGAGTATATGTAACTACCACGCCAATTGGTATGGATTGTGAACTGTAATATTGAAATTCATCTTCTAATTTTTCTTCAGAAGTACTCATTTCTACTAGTGTATTCTGCATTTTTCAAATGTGTGTCTTTTGTGTGAGTTAGGGTTAAATTTAACCAAATTTCTTACAAATTTATAGAACTTTCAATTCATCCTTCAGTTAAATTCAAATAAAAAATAATCAACATTTCAATTTTTAAAGGGAAATACCATTTTCAATATTTTCATGTGTGAAAATGATTAATAGAATACTACTTATTTGAACATACTTGGTTTTGGTTGACAATAACAATATGTTCAGAATGAAGTTTCAAAACCCTTGGTAGTTGTGTTCTTAGTTTCTTGAAACTTACCTTTCCTTGCCTATCAGTATTATTTTCTTCATTCAATGTCCTTTGTAAATTTTTGGCATGACAGAAAGTGGAGTGTTATAAAAGAAATTGCATGATTAAGGTGATGCCAAGTACATGAGTAGTTCACCACCTTCATTAATTACCTTTTATAATTCATTAATTTCTCGAATAAAGTTGCAATCAATATGAATTAAGGCTCAAATTACGAATGCCTAGGTTTCTACATGGGCTCACTACTAGAGGAGAAAGATGATGTGAAGATCCTACATGGCACTATGGTGTCACTTTTATTTTTGTGAGGCATAGCCTTTTAAGATACATGATCAATTTGTGATCACTAGGATTAACTTCTGGTACTAAATTTTGAAAAGAATATTGGAGACCAAGGCACTTACCTCCAAGATTTTAGAGAAAACCAGAACAAAAGAAAAGAGTAGGAACCGGGTTCAAAAAAGAAAAAATAATGATTAAAACATTTCAAAAAAAACCTTTAGTTTCTAAATTCCAATTAAAGAAAATAAAACAACAACTATCAAACTCTGATATAAGAAATCAGAACTACTCAGATTGAAACATTCAGTAGATGACTTATTGAGCGAAGCTACCAATTGAAGATACAAATCTTTTATGCAGCCGCAACAACTTCAGGATTCTGGTTTCTGATAAAATACTAAAACTTCATGAAAAGACATAAACACCCAATCTAGGAAAGAATAAGGATAAAAAAAAGACTAGACAAATTGAAAATGAAACTTGAATTTTACCAACCCACAAAATAATGCCAAAGCAAATGCAAGCGAAAGGGAAAAGAAAAAAGGGGTCCACATTTCACCAAGGGGAAAAATGGGGCATGTTGTGAGACCACACAACAATAAGCATGTCAAAGCAACATTATAGGTTAACATCAACAACTTAACTAATGACAACATAATGCAACTAATCAAAGAAATAATCTATTCTCAACCACTGCACTACTATCATCAATGACAACACAAGTTTGTTTACATCAATGAAAACATCTCCATACTTGCAACACCTACATGTTAGATGACTAAGATGACATGTATCTAAAATTGGAGGAGATAGGCATCCCACTTTGTGGACCCCACTATAAGCTATTTTAGTGGAATGCAACATAATTTCTAACAGTTAGAACATGATAGTTACTATGATGAGTTATGAGAGAACTATTATATCTTGCATGATATTGTAAGAGTAGGGACTAATAAAAATAAGGAAATTGGTAGTCTTGTATGTGAGTGGTGTAATACATGCAAAGTGGGACCATTTCCATGCATGCAAACACCTTGCATGTCAAGTATTCTCCATTGCATCTTAGCTGGGTGAATGCATGTTAATAGTTACATTTTGTATGCATGTAGACTATGTTTTGATGTCATGTGGAAATCCTAGGAAACCAATTTGGATCTCTATAAATATGAGAATTCAAGAGTGATTTGTGATGAGTTTTAGAGGTTTTTAATAGGTAATGTTATGTTTTCAAAATTGATTCGGGAATCCTATGTTGTGATCTCCTAAAGAATCTTAGTTTTGGGAATCCTCTTGTTTACTGATTAATACATTGAGTTGTGCTTTCAAAGTGTGGCATTTTTCTACCAAAAGAGTTTTCACCAAATAAATATGTTTTTATAGTATATATTTTTTTTATTTGAATTCTCATCTCCTCATTGTAACTGTATAAGGGTTTTTTATAATTTTTCACTATCTCCCCTTCTTAGATCAATGTTGGAATTTGTTTCCACTTACCTTGATTTCTTTCAATATCCAATAATGGATTTTTATATAATAGTATATCTAACTTAGTTGAATACCTTAACCAACTTTGGTTTCTAAGGTTGAACTTAGAATACAAAATCCAGCTTTAGGTAAATCATACCCATTGGATAAGGTTAGGCACAACTCCTGAATGACTTTGTTAGAAGAGTTACCCAATGTAAGATGAATTTAACAAGCAAGAAAGACTAGGAAGTAATTGGAATTTTTTTTAGAGTCATTACTCATTAAGAGTTTGGTTTGTATGCATGTAGTGTACACAAATGTACTCCTTAACATCTTCACACTTTGTTTGGGCCCTCTTAATTATTCCTTAATAAGCCCTATTTTACATCTACAAGCCTAATAAATTACATTTTCCAAAAGGAAAACCCAACAATAATTAATGCTAATACATAACTCTTTACCTTGAGCAATGTGTGTTCTAGGAATACCTGGGACCCATTTTCCCTATGGGTGAATGGGTCCCCCCTAGGCCTTTGAACCTAAACTTAAATTATATTTTTGGTGATATTTTAAGATGTCTAAATTCAAATTTCAATGTCAGCTTGTAATGTTTTTGAAAAGGAAAAAATAGGTTTTACAGGGACTTGAAATTGTAGAGTTAAACAACAAAAGATAGAGCAAAATAAGTCCAAACAAACAAACTGCTGTCCCAAAAAGGAAATGATAGCACAAAGAGACAGCACGGTCCAAAAAAAGGACCACCCAAAAAACTAGAAATAAACACCACCGCACTACTCCAAAGTGTTCATCAACTCCTCGGCCTCTTTTTTAGCATCCTTCATATCTTGTAACCCCTGCTTGAGGACTTGAGCCGTAAGTGAAGAAATCGGGGTCTTCCTCTTCGTGTTGGCCTGAGTGCGAGTTGAAATCCCTTCACCAGTAGATCTGCTGCAACCTCTATCCACATCCAAATCCATGACCAATGAACCCTTTTGATTCTTTTCAAGCTTTTCCACCATTGCATTGATGATAATGGTGTTATGCCTGGCAATTTTGTGATTCTTCGCCATAGTGGCCCTAATATTTTGGCTTATCTTTGACATACTGCACTCGATCCTAGTCAATCTTGCCTCCTGTGAATGCTATCTTTTCCTTGGTAAGGGAGTTTCCTGTCCCTCATCCTCTTTATGACTCCAGCTAATCTTCTGCTCCAAATCCATGACTCTATCGCTAAGATCTCTATTATGGTCTTTCAACTCATTGAATTCCTTCTAGGTCCACTTGAGAATAGTGAAAAGGCCATCTGTACTTTTTTCCACCACACTCACAATATCCTTAGGCTTGAGCTTATTCAGTATGGAATTAATTTCATCCTGATTAGGGGAATCATTAGGGGCATTCCCAAATCTTCCAGACATAGGGGCACCAGGTGCTGACTCCTTACTGACCATAGGTTTATCAGAAAAAATTTCCATGGAATTCCTAGAATATGAAACTAATTTCGTAACAGAGGTACCTTTAAAACTAGAGACCAAACCCGAAGTAGGGTAGCCAGGAGATGGATGGGGATTTAGATAGGGCACTGAGGAAAAACTCGAGCTAGGGAAATCATATAGAGGCTTTAGCTTAGGATATGATGGTGGAGCAGAGTCCATGAGGGCATTCCAACAAGACAGGGACTGGGGAGCAATGGTATTAGGACCAATAGGGGTACAAGCAGAAGGGGCCAAGGGTTCATTCTCCCTGCTACTCTCAGTATTCTCATCATCCAAATCCCCAATATCAACAATTTTAGGCAAAGCAAGTAAATTTTGATAATGCTCAAAGATGAGCCTAACAAGACTGAGGTGAATAATAGAAGTCCTCCTAGGGTTTCTTTCAACTTCATCGAGGCAATTCTTCAAAGAAGAGAATAAGTAAAAAGGCAGATCGATATGAACCTTGTGACAGAAGTGGTTGAGAATGGAAAAGTGGTAACCATATGCCCTGGTGATTGGCTTGTAGTGTTTAATTTTAAAGAAATTAAGGATACATACCTATAAATATAAGGTTGTTTTATCATTTCAACACCTAGAACTTTTGATATTTCAAGAGAAAGTTTACAAGAAATGGTTTATGATCAATGGAATTCAAAAGAAGATGGATCAGTGTTTTATCATAGCAATCAAGATCTCAAGCATCATGTCAAAGTCTTAAGCATCATGCATGTTTTTGGAGCTACCATTGTGATGTAGGTTTCAAAGTTTCAAGCAAGCATTCAAAGTCATATTTTAAGTATTAAGATCCACATCTATTGAAGCAATCTCATGCAAGATCAAGATAAATATTATAGATTTACAAAGGTTTATTAAAGGGTTTGGTGGCTTGTAACATAGCTTGTTCATTCATAATTCCTTTCCTACTTTCATTATTTCAACTCAAGGTTTATTACCCAAATGGAGTTTGACCAAGGTAAAACCCCATTCACCAAAAACAAAAAAATTTCCCTCTTGTGTTTATGTTATAGATTTAGGTTGAAGAAGGATCAAAGAACTCTTGGAGAGAAAGATTGGAAAATTTGTCAAAGTTTTTGTCAATTCACATAAAATCACCTACATATATGATTTATGACTTTTCGAAACTGCAACTCCGATCGCATGAAAGCTATAGATTGATATAAGAGGCTCTCAAATTTTTTTTGAAATCCTTGATAAAAGACCCATTCACCCATGGGCGAATGAGTCCCAGTTAACCTCCCAAAACTTCCTTTTGGTGATTGGTAAATAGTGTTCTATCTTTTTCAGATCTATAGAAATTTTGGTGTTTCTATTAGTTTTGACCTTTAAATTTTTGTTTCAAGTTTGAATTGGCATAATTGAGTAGATTTTCTATTTATTTTTTTCTCCCAAAAGTGTTGTTGAGGCTGATACCTTGTCCTCAAGCATAAGGAAATTGGTCTACAATTCAATTATTTATGTGTATCTCATTTTTGAATGAAATAGTAATAAATGGGTCTACAATTCAAATTGGTGAATCACCCCTTCTAAAAACACACCTATTTTTCACCTGTTCATTTTGGTGAGCCCGAATTTGTACCAAAAAAATCTAAAATTTGGAGTCCATTCAAACCCTAGATCTAGGATTTTCATTACTTTACATTGCATTGTATTGATTTGTATCTTATTTAGGGTTGTTAACTTACATTAATTTGCATCTCATCTAGGGTTTCAGGTTTGCATTTTTGCATTCTTTAAAATATGAAAAATTCACAAATTTCATTCATTTTGGAGAGTGTTTACATAAAATTGCATGATCAATCAATTAAATCTAAAAAAATGAATCAAAATTGCATTTCAAATTAGGTCCTTTTTATTTTCATTTAACACCATTTTGCACTTGCATTTAGATCTGATTTTCCAAAAATATGAAATTGTAGCTACTTGTTTGCAACTTGAATCTGAAAACAATAAGTATTAACTTAGAAAATTTTAATCTAATTTTTCAAAACCTTGAAGTGAGACCCATTCACCCATGGGTGAATGAGTCCTTGTTCAGGGATTTTTCTAAACTTTTGGGAATTAGAATGCTCAGCTTGCATTCTCTATTTTTGCATTCAGATCTCTATTTTAGTTTCTAAATTTTTTGTTTTCTGAAATTATTTACATTAAGGCTAATTAGTTAAATTCAAGTGCATTTCAAAATCAAAATTGGAATTACAAGATATCATTTTTAGAGCTTTACATAGCATAATCAAAAAGTTATCTTGTTTAAAATTTGGATATTTCTTTTTACATACTTGTATTGCACTTTATATTCTAGGGTGCTTGATTGCATTTTACCTATTCTCCATTTTTGGTTGTGTTGGTGATTTTTCTAGCTGAACCAAAAAATCCTCTAAGAAGTAGCCAACTCCTATAATGAAGAACTATTAGGTTAGTGGCCAACACAATGAGCATAGTATTTTTAAGTTTGTACTCCTTCACTTCAGGCTTTGTGAAATCTAGGAGGGTAATACCAATCATGTTATTTTGTAATATAAGCAATTAGTGACACATTTTATATACAAATTAATTCCTTTTATTGTAGATAAAAATTAATTTTGTTGAAGATTTGACAGATTTTCAATGAAGGATTTTCCATCTGCTAGGAATTGAAAATAATTCCACTACCCTTGGAGATATTTTTCTATTTAAATATTATCTTCTCATAATTCTAGAGCCAGGAAAACTATTGGTTCATATTGTGTAAGATTTTCTAATCAAATGACTAGTGCCTGATCGATTGGAGAAATAGATTCAAATATGCAAGAGGATCAGTAATATACAAATTACTCATTTAGGAGAGAAACAAACTATTTTCATAGTGCTTTCCATTTATGAAAAATCTTTGTGCAAGAAAAAAACTACTTCTTAGTAATCCTAAGCCATCCCTCACAAGGTTTATAACCCTGTTTCAAGCATTTTAATTACTTCCTTGAATTAAAGCTGAAAATAGATATATACATTCAAACAAAAAATTTGAATACAAATGACAATACCATTAGTATTTCTCATTCATAACATTGAAATTAAAATACATAGGAGAGTATCATTTCCTTGACTAATATTTTTTTCAATATCATTAATTTCTATAGAACTCATTTAAGACCATTACATACAAGACTTCCTATCCAAGACAAAACTATTGGTCTACTTCAAAATTCTATTCTTATTTCCCTTTCTGAACTTAGCCTTTTCCTAAAACTCTATTATGACTCCATATTTTTTGACCCCTATAATAAGCCCTGAAATCCCTTTTATAGAATAAGGGATCAACAAGCATTAGGCGTAATTAAATTTACATTTCATTTCATTTGTACCACAATTCGAGATATTCCTCTTTTATTACATGTAATTATTTTTAGTAAAATGGAGGAGTAAAAGACCACTTTCCATATTCCTTGAATGAAGACACGCCAGCTCTCCCAATGGCAGAGTTTGTTGTAACTATGTTGAATCCTCATCCTCATTGACCAAATAATATTCTCCAATAGCAGATCCAACACAAATTTGTATATTGTCTAGACACAATATACATTCTGCTAAGGTTAGATATTCTGATACTTCTCCTACATGCTATCCTGAAATCATTCCACCTCAGCACATGAAACAAGAAATCACATGAAAGTTGAATAGGAAATTCCTAATAGAAAGGGCATGGTATCATCAAAAACAAAAATAGGGCACAATAATCACCCTAAGTTCTTAACCTCAGAGGACATTCACCCACATTTTGTTCATGGTGGGACTAGAGAAACTATCACCACCACTACCTCAAGATTCCTCGATAGTACCAGGGAGAGGGAATAATAATTTCCCTCTAGATTAGCATCTCCCTCACTATTTGAAGGACCATTAGAAACCTTACATGAAGAGTTTCATTCCTTTGAAAAGGCATTGCAACACTCACTCTCTATCCATGCCCTCTTATTATATATTTTACCTTCCTCTTTGTGTTTGAATAATTCTTTTGAAACTATCTGTTCTTCTAGATGGTAATTTTCCTTGGCATTATACTCCTTGAATTTCCCAATTCCTTCTATTCCTTTTGGCATATTAGGAGCTCCGTGCATTCCAACTTTATTCTCGAGACCTCCCTTAGGCTCAAACAAACACAACCCCTTGGATTTTTGAATCATCATGACAAACCCACTTGCTTTAGAATATCTACACACTTCTTAGTAAATTCAGCCCTCACACTCTTCCTTATCAATCGTTGACCCTCATTCATTGCAAAATGAATCATGACATGGAAATTCACTCGAGTGATCTGCATTAAATAGGAAATTTGAAGCATGAAAGATTAATGACTTGAAATTTCCTCATGCGAGCAAGTTGGTAACTTACAACTCAAGATTGATTCTAAACCATTAATTTTTATTTAAAGTGATTAAAACCTCATCCATGGGAAATATTAATGCTAGATCAAGTGTTGCAATATGTCAATAAACATGTATTTCCAACCTAATTCGTGCTTTCATCAATATCGGTGAAGTACACAAGACAGGTTTTAATTTAGAGGGAAATTTTCTTTATACACTTCATCACTTCATCGCTAATCCTAACCTCTGATGTAAGCATTTGTGTGGTAATCTTCAGTCCATTGGATTATCTTGGTTTAAAACTTTATCAACGATCTTCAATTTCTTATTACTTTTCCCTTGCTTTATGTTGAATCTTCAAAATATGCCATGTAGCCTATTCCATGTAGTGATCATTGCTTGTCACTGATTTAGTTTGTCTCTATCTTATTTTATTAGTGATGGAAATATCCCATCTATGTTCTTTAGCCCTTGACTCAATGGCTTGACTTTCGGTCATCTTTATTCCTCCATCCCACATCGCTAATTCAAAACCTACCCTTAAGACTCTATCCATGATGGGAGATGTAATGTCAATATCATATTTGGACATGTACAACTTGCATGGAACAAACACCACAAAGACATTGCTCATATGATCATATCATTTTAGCAAGAGAGAAAATCCTTTTAGAAAGCACCCATTGCTCATCACCACTTTAGAACTCAAGTCCAGAAACAAAACTATGATGAGAAATAAGGCCTTTGTTCATCTTTGATTTTCCTCATATATTGTGCAAGCAATTAGTGATGAACGGTTTACATTATTTATAGGATCCCTCGCATATCGCTAACATGAATTTTTTTTTTTACAACATATGTGTGATCATATGGTGTGGCAACACATCACTCATTGCTATTAAAATTTGGAGGATCAGATGCCATTAGCGATGAGCAACATCAAAAGAAAATACCGCTCATCGATCATCGCTATTACATAATGTAAACTTATGAACAAACTAGAGATGAGTGATAAGTTACAAAGGTCATCAAGACATAAGTAAAAATTTTAGACACGTGCTCAGAAGTTTTTTTTATGAAGTGGACTTCCTAGGAAAAATATTTAATTTGAAAGCCTATAGGTTGTAAAATGAAAAGTTGAAAGGGCTCAAAATCTTTATCCGATTTTATAAAATAAAATGGTCCAAACCTAGGATGGAAGGGCCAGTTACTCGGCTATAGTGAATGACTAAGAATACCTTAAAATAACTAAAAATGGGTAACAATGAGTCAATAGCTTAAAATAATATTTTAAGCTTTTTCAGATAGTAACCCCATGTCTTGGTGTAATAAGAGTTTTAACATGGAACCAGAAAAAGTTTTTTTTGAGGGTTCCATCAAGTTGCACCTTAGGTTTGTGAAAATTGTATGAGCTTCACAACCTGGTGTCCTATTGCCAATACTATAGTGCTCGACATAGTTTAAGACTTGTTTCATCCCATGATACATCACTCATCGTGGATCTTTTCTTTTCTATCTCTTTCACTCATAGTGTTGACACTAGTCGACCCACTATGGATCATACCCTTGACAGTTCTTTTCCTATGACCTCATTACCAACAAACAATGTTACTAATATTGAATCAATGGTTTCTAATGTCCCTCAAGAGAACCTAAGAAAAATGGATGAAGAATTAGAAAATTTGCAAAAATTTCTAAGTTCAGAATACATTGTTGGTATTGTGATTCTTGTGATAGATAACATGAGAAAAATGTTTAAATATGAACAAGGAATATAAATTTTGTGGTCTCACTTACATCATTGATCATCACATGAAAATGTATCTTATAAATCCTATGGTCAACTTCATTTAAGTTCAACCTCATAAGGGCCTAACCAATATTTCCCTTGACATTGCTTTCTCAAAAAATGACATACTTAAACATGCACCTGATGGTCCTCTTTACATAGCTAGAAGAATCAATAACAAGGCTACTGATGGGATATTAATTGATATTGTCTATGTAGAGAATGTGATAACCCAAGAATTCTTATTTTTTCATGAACTTTATCAAGATATGTATGAACAATCGAAAGCATGGATCAAAACACATAATGGTTTTGCTAGCCCTATGATAGGTTTAGTAACTACTCCTCTACATCTTGGAATGAAAAGATTGAATGTCTCATTATCCATCATCCTGACATCAGATCAATTTCATGTGAAGTTAGGCTGCCCATGGCTTCAATCCATGAAATTCATCCCATTGGTAGTACATAAATGTTTAAAGTTTTCATTTGGCAAAGAGATCTTCACTGTGCACCATAGTGGTTTTAATCTTGTGCCATCTTGTGGGAATTTATCATTGGGTTTATTTTGGCCTTAACCTATGGAACCTATTAGGCCTCGTGAGGACTTATATTTTAAATATTAAAATTTTAAGGCAAATAACATATTGGAATTATCTCTTAGCAATATGCCTCAACCCACGATTGAGTCTCCTATCCATGATGAAACCATGATTGAACCAAAATCTCTCACAAGTAACCACGAGATAACCATATAAGTCCCATTGTGCCTCCTAAAATTAGAAAAAACTTTATAAAGTCAAAGAGAAATTGGTTGAACAACCTCCCATGGATCCTTTCATTCCCCCCTAATGGGACTTGAAAAGAAACATATGGTTGATAAACCCACTCCTATAGAGTTGCAACTTGTAAATCATACAAAAAGAAAGTGAAATTCTAGAAATATTACACATAGATATCATGCTATTGCTCATTTGATACAAGAAAAACATGAATCAAAAACTAAAGATTAAAAAAACTAAAGCAATGCATGATGATTCTCCACCTTCGTTGCAACAAGAAAATTCTAAATCTTGACCACAACAAGAAAACACACCTTCCATTGATATTATCATTAGACCTCCTATTGTGATTGACTTGGATGATGATGATGAGACTGTTAGGATTGATGAAGAAGTGCATAATGAGTTGAATACATTATTTTCCTCTTCTATGATCTTAAATGATAAAAACCATGATAATCCTCCTAAAATGAGTGACTCACCACATGTTCAACTTGGTGATGTTCCTCTAGTACAACACTTGTTGTTATCCCTTTGGCTAGTTATCCACCTTCTTCATATGATGACCAAGATTGGGATGCAAACGATCTCCTATAGGTTGAATCACATGTTCCTTACTAGTATTTTCATTTGTTTTCCCTTTGTGTTCTTTTGTGTGATTGCATGTGCATAATGTGATCCCATGTATCATTCTATTTGACATGTCTTTATGTTCATTCCTCTATTTGTACCTATATTATTTTATATGTTGTAAACCTTTTATCTTTTCTTTTGTCTTGTGCTTTTATCTTGGGGATGATGCAAGGCATCAAGACATTTAGGTCTCTTCCATGTTGACCAAAAAGCTTTTCTTTGTTTTTACTCTCTATGTGTCATTCTTCTAGTTCTACAATTATTTTGGGATGATGATGTTTCGGAGCTCTAAAATAACATTGTATTAAAGACATATGTTGACCCTAAATCCTTGGATCCCTTATGTGTTTGGGATTTTATTTGGGGAAAACCCCCTTTTCATGATGTAGCTTCATTTGTAAACATATGCTTGACATAGGGCTTTCTAAATAAGCTCTCATTTCTTGTTTAGTATTGATCATTTTCTACTTTAAATTAATTTCTCACAACATGGTGTTTAGCAATTTATTTTAAGTGGGGGCATACATTGGAATTATCATTTTTTAACTATAACTTATGTTTCATACTGCGATATTCTTACTTCATGTGATGTTTCTTCTTATTGGTGGTGTAATTGGGTTTGATGTCCTCCAAGATTTCAAATTTTCTAAGCATATGACATTCCTCTTAGTGGTAATGCTACACGTTGCATGACCTAAGTTGTGAATATTTTATCTTCAACTTGTCCTCTCTTGGAGGCATTAGTCATGATGTTTCCTAAGAGTAGACTTTTCATGAACTAAGTGAAACCCCTTTGAATATCCTATTTGCATGTTCATTCATAAGTGCTCAAAATAACATGTCTTGTTAACCTTTTGAAGCTCAAAGTTACAACCTTTTTCATGGCCAACAAGAATAACACACATTTCTTATCAGTAGGGCCATTTTTTTGCATGAGTGCTTAGGATAATGCAGCTTGCTAAGCCTTATGAAGCTCAAAGTTCATATTGTGTGGTGCCTTATTAGAGTTATCAAAGGTATAACTTTGGTATGGTTATGGGAGCCTAATAAGATTCTCTCATTGGCCACTTTTGGGGGCTCACCTGGTGGACAATAGGTTTCACTAGCTTGTGTGAGTGCATTGTTGTTTGTATAGTGGATAGTGGGTTTTACTTGTAAACAATTTTGGACAAAAAAATAAGGCTTGATCAAAATCGAGTTGGACAAATAGTCAAGGCTTGATCCACACCTTTTTGTTTTTATTTTTCTTTCTTTAAATATTTTACATTGTATTTTTGTGTATCTTGTTTTGTTGCTGCATATCATACATCTTATGTGTGTTCCTTTGTTCTTATGTTGGTTTGCCATGGGATCTAGATCAGGCCATGTCTTGCACAACCTCCTTGATCATTTTCATCCTATATCACTAACATTTGTACACTTGGACCCCCTCTTGGTGCATATTTATCTACTTTAATATGAGTTTAATGCAATGCCATCCTCTCACTAAAGTAGGGGCTAAATATAGTGTGGAAAAATATACTTAACATTTTCGCACTTTGTTTGGGATCTCTTAATTAAACTAAACTTAACTATGTATTAATAAGCCCTATTTTACATGTAAAAGCCTATTAAATTATATTTTTTGAAAAGGAAAGCCAAAAATAATTAATGCCAATACATAACACTTTACCTTAAGTAATGTGTGTTCTAGGAATAGGGACCTGGGACCCATTCACACATGGGTGAATGGGTCCTCCCTAGGCCTTTGAACCTAAATTTAAATTATGTTTTTGGTGGTATTTTAAGATCACTAAATTTCAATTTCAATTTCAACTTGTAATGTTTAATTTTCGGGAAATTAAGGATACATACCCATAAATACAAGGTTATTTTATCATTTCAACACCTAGAAATTTTATGAGATTTCAAGAGAAAGTTTACAAGATCAAATTTTATGATCAAGGGTATTTAAGAGCAGATTTATCAATGATTTACTGTAGCAATCAAGATCTCAAGTATCATGTCAAATCCTTAAGAATCATGCATGTTTTTGGAGCTAACATTGTGATGTAGGTTTCAAATATTCAAGAAAGCATTCAAAGTCATATTTCAAGCATTAAGATCCACATCCATTGAAGCAATCTCATGCAAGATCAAGATCAATATTATAGATTTCTAAAGGTTTATTCAAGGGTTTGGTGACTTGAAAAATAGCTTGTTCGTTCATCACTCCTTTCCTACTTTCATTATTTCAAATTTGCAAAAGTTGTCAAAGTTGTCGTCAATTCACAAAAACTCACCTACAGATCTAATTTCTAACTTTTAAATACTACAACCTAAATAAAATGAAAGCTACATATTGACATCAGAGGGTTTCAAAAGTTTTTTTAAATCCCTGACAAAAGACCCATTCACCCATGGGTGAATGAGTCCCTGTCAACCTCCCAAAACTACCTTTTGGTGACTAGTAAATAGTGTTCTATCCTTCTTAGATCTACAGAAAGTAAGGTGTTTTTGTTAGTTTTGACCTTTAAATTCCCATTTCAAGTTTGAATTGGCATAGTTAAGTAGATTTTCTATTTTTTAGTTTTTCTCCCAAAAGTGTAGCTCAAGTTGAAACCCCCATCCTCAAGCATAAGGAAATCAAAAGATTTCCTCATTGAGTTGACTCACCTAAGGGTTGTAAGTCAATTCTTTCTGTGGATCTCAGTTCATAATGAAATGGTGAGAAATAGGTCTACAATTCAAATTGGTGAATCCCCCTTCTAAAAACACACCTATTTTCACCCACTCAAGGTAAAATAGAGTTATCTACCTTTTTTTCATTATATAAGTCACATTGTTAGAAGCCTTAAATACCCCTAGTGTTTGAGCATTACCAATTTAGAACAAAATAATTAAAAATCACATTACTCTACCAAGATGGTATTTTCTCTATAATTTCATTTTTAAGATATTTCTTTAATATTAAAAATAAATTACATTGCATACCAAAACTAGGTACATTGATGTAAAATATCATTTTGTTAGAGATATGGTCAAAGATGGTAGGGAAAAGTTGGTTAAGGTAGAGGTTTTGATTAATGTAGTTGATTCTTTAACTAATCCTATGAGCACATAGAAGTTTAGATGGTGTTGGAGTCTATGGGCCTCTTGGCCCCTAACAATTAAAATATGATGCTTATACTCCCTCTCATTGCTCTTAGAAGGTGTTCAACAAGTAGGAGATTTGTTGGAAAAATGTGTCTCAACCTTGCAATTACAAAAAGGTTTACTTTTGATAGGTAAGCATGGGGGGTACAGAGGCATCCAAGGATAGCACCCCTGAAAGCCACATTTTATGTAAATTTTATTATTATAAATTTGGATCGTTCATCATTAGGTCTCAAATTTAACAATAGATATTTTTTGGCTTGTCTTTCCCCAGAAGGAAACCCTATTTTATGAGGGCACTATATTACTGTTGTGTATGGTGATGTATTATTAGAGTCTGATAGTGGTCATGTTGCCTTTGGATCTCTAGTTGGTGATACACTTGTGAGAAGCTTGTTCTACAAGTATATTGTAATCTTTGTTATTTCTAAATAATATATTGGGTAGCTTTTGGAGTGGGGTTTTCCTCTCAAAAGGGTTTTCCCCACGTAAATAATTGTGTTGTGGTATGCATGATATTTATGTTTATTTTTGTTTAAGTTTATGTAACTCTTGTAAAGATCTATAATGTTTTAGATTACCCCCCTCTCAAGATTAGTGTAGGAAGTTATTCTTCTACCTTAGCTTCCTTATAGTAAAACACTAAAATTTGTGCCACTAGGCTCAAATTCACCATTGAGAAATTAAAAAAATCCATGTTCCCTATTGGATATGCCCCCAAAAATGAAATTTCACACCCTCATTGTTTCCTTGGTGCCTTGTGTGGCAGATAATTGCTTAAAAATTTGAGATTTTTTGAAATGGGTCCCATTGATTAATCATGTTTCATGTTATATATCCTATCCCTAATTAACATTTTAATTGTGCCTTAATTTAATATTTTCATGTTTGTAAGGGGTTTGTAGTCATTTTTGGACGTTTTAAATCTTATTTAGTAGACTTACTTGGTTTCAAATTTTACACATTCTTTCTTGCCAATCTTCTCATTTTCTCTACAAACTTGCAACATTCCTAAGTGATGGGTTTGCAATATTTTTTAAAGAACTACACAACCTTTGTAAAACACAAATTAAAAGTTGTATTATACACCTTGTGCATTACTTGTTTTTTAGAATCCTTCACTTTGCTTATATATTAAAAGCATTCTCCTTGCACAGTCTTTCATCATATTTGCAACACTCTTGATTGGTGAGTTGGTAGGACTCACATGCACATATACATATAATTGAATTATGTTTTCATTCCTCCTAATCTTACACCTTGTTGTTCTCTTATTTTAATGGCCCATAGAAATATTCCATAATCTTGCACCTCCATGTGTTCCTTCTAAACTACTCCTTGCTCGACACACCCTATGCTCCATTGAAGCCTTTGGTGGAAAAATTATAGGTTTGGTCTCTTTATAGTTATGACTAAAATGTACTTTGTTTCCTTTTATCTCTACAAGCTTCACCCTTTTCAAAATTGCAAACCATTTGTACATAGGCATGCATGTTGAAAATTGTAAGTTACACTCCAATCTCTAAGGCCCACTACTCTTATTCATTTTGTGGACCTAGCCCTCCACTTTTCAAATTGTAGATGGAACTACATTGATACCCTACCATTTGAACACAATTCAGAATATACCTTCTTGAAATATTTTGAAAATTAATGCTCTCATTTAGAAGTGACTAGGCTTGTTAGTCATTTAGAACTAATTCAAATATGAATTTGCATGTTAGGGGATGGTGAAAATTCATGCTAAATAACTTGGGTAAAGATTGTATGGCTTGATGTACATTATTGACCTAATTTAAGAAATTCATTTCAAATGTGGCAAATTAGATATTACTTTAGTTATTTATTTTGTGTGTGTGTATATGATTTAATAAAAATGAGTCATATGAAATTCATGTGTAACTAAGGCTAAAGCCACTCTATTTACATGACGGATTTGTATAGAAGATATAAGTGAACACATTACAAAAAAATGATAGCTAAAACTAAGAAAGAAGCATAAGAAATAAAAAAAATATTGATTGACATATTTTCAAACTTACATAAGTAATCTTTATAAGTATAGTTTTAGAGCCAAAAGCAATATATGCATCTAGTTAATCCTATGCCATCTCATATACATATTTGACATTCTAGAAAGGTTTCTAAATTTACAAATACTTTCCTAAGCACAAAACCCCTTCCTTTCTTGCTCTGATGAAGCAAGTGAATTATTCAACTTGTCAATGGTGTCCACTTTCACTTATTGAACCTAGCCTTTTTTTCACTCATTGAATAACACAACAAACATCAATATATAAATTTGAAAAGGTCTATGAAGGATATTTTTAGTTAACGTATGCTTGTACTTGGTACTATACTTGGTTAACTAGAAAGCATGTCAATGTAAAATATATCTTTGTTGTGCATCTTGCATCTTCATGAATATATTAAATTTTCTCCTTAGATAGTAGATGTCAAATATAGTTGTAAATTATAAAAATGTGTAAATCTAAATACATTTGTCCTGCCAAGCAAGCATAAGGATTTTGAGAGTCATTGTCTCAATTTTTAGATGTATGTACAATCTCTATATTTTTGGTTTGCTACCCATTTTCAGAACACTTAAGAAACATAAAATGATACAATGCATGATGTTAAATGTGACCTATTCATGGGTTAACTTAAAAAAGAGATAATTTCCTCCTCCAATTTATTAAACTAAAATGAGTACACGTACAATAAATAGTTATTTTAAATATCAATAGAAATCCATGTGCCCAATTCAAGAAACATTCCAATGTTACCAACATTTTTTTGATTGATCTTAAGAATATTAAAATATAAATTTACTAAACTATACTTGTTCTTTGACATTTTAAATGTGAGTTGCATTTAACCCTATGATGTCTCATCCTTGCTTAAGGTTAATTGGAATAAAAGACCAAAGTTGATAGAAGATATATCCCCTTCTTACATGGGATGATTCAACACAAAAATCTCATCTCTTTCCTTGTACATTTTTTACGTGAAACCTTATCAATTTCTTCCTACGTGAATTTGATCAAAACCTCATCTCTTTCCTCATATGTTCAGAGGCCAATAGCATTTTTTATTTTTTTCCACATGTGCCTACTGACTTGAAAAGATAAGTGATGTGAGGAAAATGAGAGTGAAGAATAAACTTGATTGTCCACACTTGAGCAGTGGTCAGTATTGTAGCATTAGAAACACTTATTAATCTTATATAATAGAAAGGGGCAATTGATGCCTTTGAAACCTTTAAAATCAAACAAAACCAATCTGAATGATTAAAAATCCATACTTCATATCCAATGAAAACCAAACCAAACTATTTAATTATATTCGAAACACAAGCCAAGATCATTGAGCCAAACACAAGAGTACTAATCTCTAACACTCCATGATTCCATAAAATCTAAGGAATCTTCCACATCATTTCATTATTTAAAATGTTTATAAAAATTCTATGTATGTCGACATGGTAAGGGGCGAGTGAGAAGCTGAGTGGCCAGTAACTACAAACCCAAGAGAAGCTGCTTCACTTTTTCCTTCACATCTTCATCAATCAAAGTTCCATTCTCATCAAACTTATGGGGGCGTATAGGAGTTAACAAACACTTCTAGTTTGTTAACAAAGAAAAAATCAAGGTTGACCCCATTTGTCTCAGGTGATATTGGGCCCTTGTGTCTAGAATTTCTGGTGCTTTGATACCATATCTAAAATTTTGATTGCACATAATTCACACAAAGTTGCTGCTCTGTTTCCCCAAAATAGAGGAATACAAATGAAAAACAAACAAAATGCAAGGAGACAAATTTGGGCATTCAGTATTTTCCTTTTGTATTCAAATATGCTGGAAATGAATCAATATAGGAAAGATAAACATAAACTACTAAAGGTTAAATCTGAGCTACAAATTTCAATCTGTTGGGAGCAATCAACTGCTCAAGCAAGTTCAAATAACTTCAGGAGCTACTAGGAGCTCATTGGACTGAGCTATGCAGAGCTCTTCAGGAGAAATATTTTCTCACATAGAGAACAAACAACTGCTGATGTTCAGGAGCTTTCAGGAGCTCACACAAAAACATTCTCTGTCTACAGACTGCTACTGCACAAGAATTCTTCTTCCAAAAAATTGATAAAATAAAATTTCCTTCATTCTTTTTGTCTTAAAATGCATTCCCTCTCAAATTCGAATTCACCTACTAGCATTGAATTGGAATTCAAAAATTCCTAACTTTATTTACTTCTTTTGCAGTCTTCAAGTGCACGTCAAGAGCCAAGTGGGAAAGGCAATCGCCAAAAAACAATCTTTTGGTTGCAATCAACAAATGTTCCTGGTAGGTAGGTGGATGGGAAGAGGCTAAGGGGAATTCAATTTTCCAACACCTTGCACCACAAAGGTCACCAGAAGCAGTCATTACTACAAAAAAAATTCTTCCAAGTATATTGGGTGGTTGCAGACTTGCCCAATCCACTGCATTCTTCAGTACACCTACTCGGTAAACAAAACAATAGACTTCAAAAATCATTCATATTCCAGCAAGGTAAACAATAGACAATTTTCTTCCTGGATTTTACTCCTAAAGATTTTTACTTCATCTGGCCACCCATAAGCTTTAATGTAATTTGTGTTGAGAAAGGGCAACTGAATTATATCCACCAATTCAATCTCCATGCCTGGAATGGACTCCTTAGAAATTTCAATGGCTGCCAAAGTCAATGAATTTCATTAAGTATCATAATCTAATTGTAGAACCATTATGAAACCAATATCATTAGGCTTACTAGCATTAATAAGTCCCAGATTGTTTTCAATGGAGCAGAGAGAGCCACAAATGGTCACCACTTTCAGCATCGTGCCCACCATAATATCTAACAATGCTCTTCAATTACAAGCCATGAACATGAAACATGTTTTCATTAGCTGATTCAGAACTATCAAATTGTATGTTTTCATAATATCTTACCTGCTTTTGCACGTTTTTATTGTGAATTTTTACATCAAGCAGGGAGCGAGAATGATATTTATTGTTAATAGCATTTTTTAATTTTTTCCAAAAGACTATGTCTGAGATAAATGAGAGCAACTAATAAATTGGGTTTGTACCAGAGTCTAGTGGTCCACACTAGAACATTACAATAAGTGTCATAAGGGTGAAACATAATTTATAGGATTTCACTATTTTGAAACTTCTTGTGATGTGGACAGATCACTGTAATGAATATCTTATTGTCACAAATTGTAGCTATTTCAAACTTGAAGTCAATAGGAAATGGTTCAACTTTATTCACCTAGTTTTGAAGATAATCATACTATATAATGTATTTTAAGTGAAAATAATATCTTAGTAATATTTTGTTTCCACAGTCCATGATAGTTAGTATGCAGATTTCTGGAAAAAATAGTGTGCAAATTTTTTACATCAAAAAATTTGCACACAGTTTTTTCTAGAAATCTGCATACTAAATAATATCTTTCCAAATGCAAGAAGACATGGATTAGTCATTAGAAGGGATGACACTGTGCAACTTGGTTATTTTTTGTCCATACTTGTTTATTGGGATCTTAGATTAGTATATCTCCATGATAGGGGAGAAGACCTAGTAGCCGCCCCCCATTGAATAACTGCCACCTCCATGTTCACTTAACCCCCCAAAAAAAAATTCACTTTGATCCATTAAAAAACTTTATTTTATTGAATAACTAATTATAAAAACACCAATAGCTGCTCATTAAGTGCTAAAGTGACTGATTTAAGTGGATTTTAAGTGCTAAAACAACTATAATTGATTGAAATTATAGCGAGCAGCTACTGGGACAGCCCTCTAAAAGGTGACTTTTTTACCTCCGCACACATATCCAATGCTCCCACACTCAATCAAATTGCCCAAAATCTGAAACCTTAGTTATAAGCACTTAACTCATGTGTGAAAAAACCCATAATTTTTTTCTAATTCGACATACGGTTTGAATTCTATGGTTGTGCGAAGTTAGCCCTAGCGGCTACTAGGTCTTCTCCCCTATCCATAAACCACTAAAAAATTGGGTTTTATGTAAGAGTATGCACATATTTTTATTCGTGGGAGGAAGAACCATCTACTACTTATGATCTATACCATTAATTTCTACTTGACATCTAGATCATTATTTTTTTTAAATATGTCCAAAAATGTAAAGGAGGCCTTTTTTTGAGTCTATTGTATAGGAGAAATTGTACCATCCATCATGAATATGGTTGTCCATGCCCATTTTCCTACATTAATTATAAAAGATTTTTGTTTAAATTATATATATTTTTAATTTATAAATAAAGAAGGTTGAAAATTATTTGCAATTTTGGATAAAATAAACTTAATATTTTTTTAATGAGGTTAATGGAATACTAGAAGGGAAATCATAAATATAAATTATTTCAATGGCATAGTGGTTTTGTTGCTTGTAACCAAATCCTATGACAACAAATTTGGGATAGAGTGGAATGAAGTGAGTAATAAAAAAATGAAGTAGTTGATGGGGGAAAGGAGTGATGGTTTGGCATAAGTTTTAGAGAGGATCAAATATTACCAATCTCCATCCATCTTTGACCAAATACTTACTAATTATTAGAAAATCATGGCACTGTAACGTTTTTTTGTGTTGATAGAATGAAGTATTGCTTAATTTTTTTTCTAGGTTTTACAAACATTTTAAAGCTTTCTCTATGATGTCAATGGCACTCTTATCAAACATTTTATAGCAAAGTTCTTTGGGTGGGTGTAGAAATATGGGGTGCTAAAAATTTTCCACCCCACTTTCAAAATTCTAAAAATCCATAATGCGAGTGTGTTATAATGTTCTCACGTTATGGCTTCAATGAGCAATAATATGAGTACATTATAACGTGCTCACTTTATTGCTTCAATGAGTAATAACATGAGCACATTATAACACACTCAAGTTATTGCTTTAATGAACAATAAGGTGAGTTCATTATAATGCACTCACTTTATTGCTTATTTAAGCAAAAAATAAAATAAAAAAATCATTTCATTTTTATTTTTCTGCTATTACAAAGTTTGTCCATGGCATGTGAACCCTCCAAGATGTGCTCGCATTCTAGAAAGCCAAAAACTACTCCATGTTTTGCTAAATCTTTGTCCAAATGCTTCCACAATCTTAGGGAGCTCAAAGGAGTAAGTTATTGTTATTTTTTTGTGTGAATTTGGTATTAAATAGGTAGATTGAGTGTGCTTTATAATGTAAATTTATTTAATTTTTCAAGAATTATTAATGTACCTCCAAATCCTCCTCAAAATCCTCCTCAAAATTCTAATTCACCTCATGCTCAAATCCTTGTTGAAGAAAAACCTCAACAAATACCTTGAATGATTCCTCATCATGCTCCAAGAACACAAAAAAAAAATAATGGGTGTAACTTAACAAAAATAGGGTGCCCCACCATTGAGGAGAAGGAGCACAAGGGACATGATTCCTATTTCAGTATTATTACATTCAAGGAAACCTTAGAGATCTCAATCTAAATGTGGAAATGGGGAGAGAGATCTTGCAATAAGGTCTCCTGGGGTGTGATTAGAGACTAAAGAGGGGTTCACCACCAAGCTAGGGCTTGGAAAGATAAGAAATGAATGTAACATGAAAAGTACAATGCCAAACCTAACTAAATGACCTAGGAAATAAAACTAAAATGCAGAATAAAAGATTGAGAAAGTACAGAGGTGCACTTGGAAGAATGATGAGGTCAAAACAAGCTCAAAAACCTTGTAAAAAATTTTATTTGGTTCCCACTGGGACTCATACGCTAGTCTAGGCGATTTGGTTCTAGACTAGGGTTTTTGTGCCAAAACTAGAATCTCACAGTGGTTGATCTAAATGCACTGAAATCTAGAAAATATGTTGTAATGAGACTCATGTGCCACAAGGGGCATATCCATCCCACTCTACTTTTTTAGAGGGTTAAGACTTGAATCTGCTCTCCTATCTCTGCTCTTCCTTCCAAACGTGGTTTACAGGTCTAAAACCCTAATTTACAATCTATACATGAATTTTCATGAAGATATCAACCTTGTAGCAACTTGACAACTTCTCTCAACCTTGCAACTTAATCCTTAAAGATCCTTCAAGCTCCAAGACACCTAGATCTACAATCACACATGTAAAGAGAGAGAAAAACTTTTTGATTATTAGGGAATAGGGGTTTTCCTTGGTCAAACCCCATTTAGGTAATTAAACATTGTGATGAAACAATGAAATATGAACATGAAGCATGTAATATGAAACATGAACAATTATACCTTGAATGATGTCTTAAGATGTAAATCAATAATATAAGTTGAAATGGCCATGTAGAATGTAGATCTTGATCTTGAATTGAACATGAAATAATGCTTTCAAATGGATCTTCAATGCTACATAACAACACTAGCTCAACAACATGCTTGATAAATTATGATCTTGACATGATCATGGATCTTGAATTTTTGCAACAAATTATGAAGGAATCTACCCTTGAATGCCTTAAAAATGCTATTGAATGCTCTCTTGACACTCTTGTGAAGTCTTAGAATACTTAACTCTTCATTGCTTAGGTTGATATCATAAAGGCCTAGGTAAATAATGATTTGAAACCTTGTTTATATAGGAAATCCATTCAACTTCCCATTTATTAGATCACAGAAGATGACATTCATGAAATTTGAACTTAAAACCTTGATTTCCCACTCAAAACCCTAAAAAAGGGGCCAAATGGGACTCATATGCCACTTGTGGAATATAGGTACCATCTGGATGGGACTCATATTCCCAAGGTGGCATATGGGTCCCACCAGGCTTTTTTAGGTGGAGGAAATGTCAGGGAGTTGAAAAAATAAGTATATTTGATGTCTATGTCAGTATTTCGATTGAAATAAGACTTAGGATGCATAATATAGGGTATTAGGGACTTTTAATAATGATATGAAGGTAATGAATGCAAGAGGGCCCAAAAATCATTGTGAAGGTGTAAATAAATACACTTTACAACATTAAATTGAGGAAAAAATAGGTCTATTTAGCTTAAAAGGGCTCTAAATCCATTGTGAATATGTAAAACACATTACAACACTTAGATCAAGGTGAAATTAGTCTCAATTTAACAAGGATGGCCTAAAAAATCATGAAAAATGTAGGGGGATGCATTTTATGTTGCCACATTTAGCCCCCACTTTAGTGAGAAGACGAGCTTGCTTCAAACTCATAGTAAAGTAGACAAACTCGCATCAAGAGGAGTCCAAGTGTACCAATTCTGATAAGATAGGATGACAATAATCAAGAGGGGTCATCAAGCCCTCAGGATCAAGATCCTATGAAAAATGAACGAAGGCACAAAATAAAACACATGAAAGTGATATGAGCAACAAGGAATAACCATACATTGCCAAAGATAAAGAGAAAAGAAAATAAACAATACAAAAAGGGTGGATCAAGATTCGACTATTTGTCCTGCATGTTGTGGATTAGATCTAGGTTGCTTGTCTGAAAAATGCATGCTCACTCTGAGGCAATGAAACTTCATGATGTCTATTGGGTGAGTATCCAAAAAGGTGAGACATATATGCACATAGCTAGTATGTACTCACACAAGCAATCAAGTGGCTATGGGAAAGTCATGCCTAAGTTCGACTTCTCATTCCACTAGACCAAAGCTATACCTCCTAATAACTTTGATAACGCTCCACACAACAATGAACTTTGAGCTTCATGAGGCAAGATAAGCTTCATATGCTTGAAACTCATGAACAAACAAGATGGCTCCACAACCAAGCATAGTGTGTTATGCAAGGTGACCATATAACTAAAATTCTAAATGCAAAATAGTGTAAGGAATGTTCAAAGGAGTCTTGCTTAGTTCATGTAAGGTCTTAACTTAGGGAACATCGTTCCTAATGTCTCCAAGAGAGGACAAGTCAAAGAAATATCATGCTCTTGAAGAAAATCAAGCCCAATGACACCACCAAGAAAAGGATGCATCACAAGAAGAAAGAAAGCTGCACAATGAAACATGGGTGTAGATGTATGCCCCCAGTTTAAAGCAGTTGATAACACCATTATGATGAGAAATTTCTTTAAAGTAGAAGAAGACATGAGAGCTTATTTGGAAATCCCTCTGCCAAGTCATATGTTTCCAATAAGCTATGCCATGAAAAGGGGAGGAATTTCCCTCAAAATGTATAACTTAGTACATCACATGTGAGTCAACTTAAGGCATGCAGTCCACATCCCAAGCTTGCTATTACATATACATGGAAGGTGGTCAACTAGCCAAAAGAGACAATGACAAGTGAGATACAAGGACAAGGCTAACCTAACCCCTTGCCCCAACTTAGTGCAAGACAAGGATGAGAAAAGATGATTGATGATAAAATTGAAAGTCAGTATCAATTAGAGGGTCTAGATGCTTCAGCACAAGGAAGAGCACCACAATCCTTAAGATGATGAATTTTATGACTTAAATACTTACATTCATTAGTAGAATGACCATGAACTCTATGATACACACAAAATGAATTCTTGTAGTAAATATTATTTCATGTACTTGGAGGGAGAGATATCAAATGATCATGGAGGATTCTTAACAATATACTCTCTTGATCAAAAGTAGATGTTCCTTTATTTTGCAACAAAGATGTCTCTTGCTTAGTACAAGGTGTCATACTTATACAAGACTCTTTAGATTGAAATATTTTGTACTCTCCTTTATAGTAGGGTGTAAAATCTATCAAATTTGAATCATTAGTGTTTTGCGTGATGACATTGATAGTAGGTGAAGATTTCTTTGTTTCTTTTGTTTCTTGCAAAGGATAATAGTCAAGACCACTAGTGTCTATGAGTTAATGATGCACTAATGTTAAAGTTGTCTTAGAGGAATATTTTGTAGGAGTGTTAATATTGAGTGAAGCCTTGTTTTTTTCATTTGAGGGACAATAACCAAGACCATTAGTCGTTCCTTGCATATTAAGTTCTATAGGGACACAAATACCTTGTTCCCTAGCACCACATCATTTTCTGCTATATCCAAGTTGTTTCATAAGTTCATAACCTTTTCCTTAAAGAAATTTCTTTTTTTTTTGGATTCGATGGTTGTTGGTAGTATATCTCATCAAATTTTGTTGTGTATCTTGCATCTTCTTCTAATGAGATTGAAGTGGATGCTTTCGAAGGTTATTCCAAATTTTGTGTTGATATTACCATTTTTTCTTTTCCCTTTTCATAGTCTTTGTTTATGATCTTGTCTTCTCCCATGAGTGATGTGAAATCTAATGAACCCAAATCATCTTCTAATAGCTTTGTGACTTCTTCAATATGTTGTTCTTTGTATTTCTCTTGCATGAGTTCTACTTGTGTAGTTGGTGTCAATGTTTTCAAAGGATTTT
>VDFB02237606.1:0-21024 GCA_007258455.2 Sequoia sempervirens | reverse complement strand
AAGAAATGCCAGGGTAACCTATGCAACATTGTGATGACACTCCACCTAAAATAACAGATTACCTTGTGAGCTTAGTATATTTGATTATCCTAAATTTGGAAGCAATTTAACCATAAGTTAAGTATGTAATTGTGTTTAGGGTTTGTAGGTTATGTCTAGGGAACCTTATTATTGTCTCCTATCACGGGGGGTGGGCCTACGGGTACCACATGATTGGGCGGAACGTGCACCTTATTCTGTTGGGTCCCTAGTTTTTTATCGTGGCAACGAAAGCTTCATGGATGGAGAGCTCGTATTTGGATATATGTGTACTTCCTTAATTGTATCATTGGAAATCTTGTATTTGTAACATTTCTCAATTGTTATGAGGTGAACATTTGTAATATGTAATTGTAAACTATTATTTGATCTACCTCATCTGAAGAATGAGTATTGTAATGTTATTTCAAATGCAATGTAAGAATCTTATTTGAACTTTATACTTTCATGGATGGAATATAAATGTTATGTAATGTTTACTTTTAAGTTTATGTTAACTAAATACATGCAATGCTAAATACTAAAGTCGTCTATGGGATTCTCAAATAGTGTGTCGTCGCGTAACTTAGAGAGTGTATGCAACTAATAAAGTTAATATTAATACTTTTAAAAAAAAGTTTATTACACTTTCGTAGACAATGCAACATTCCTTAGGTTACAAGACGGGGCATTACAACAATAAACTTAAAAACTTTTTAAATGAGATACCATTAAAAAAATTGAAAACAAATAAAAAATTGAAACACAAGAAATAAAAAAATTCCAACACAAAAAATTTAATTTGACACCTTTGTAGACCCCTTATTCTTCAATACCAAGTTACTAGAATTAAAAAACTATAGTTGAACACATCAAATAAACCCATTTTCTACACCTTTTTGTTAAATGCTTGATTTAAGTCAAAAGCACAAAGATTTTAAATAACTGCCTATTTATGGAAAAAGATTAATCTCCAAGGATTAGGTACTTAAGTGGCATTCCATTGCCATTGACTCCCTTGGAATACATTGTTTTTCAAAAAAATGTTGCAAAACTTTCACAAACCAGATTTATTCAACATACAATAAATAATTATATCACTAGCTTATCGATCTTATTATATAATCTATATAGAAAATGCCTAGATATATCAATTTGTAGGCATCCATTTAATTATTTTATTGTTGTGTTTGCAGTAATAAGTTTATTTTGTATCATTTTATATAATTGAATTATATTATAGGAATAAGTTCATTGTGTCACAATATTTATGTCACATTATCTATTCATTATGAAATTTAGCCCACATTCACACCCATGGATTGTCACAATATTGGAGTTTTAATGATAGTTTTTGGATCTTTCATATATACACAGTTTTGAGGATTTAAAGTTTGCATTATAAACCATTCTACATGTAGAATAACTCTTTGAACTATTTTTGTTATCCTTGAACACTTTAGTCATAGAAAAGGAGATAAACTAGACAAAGATGAATAAACTAACAAATCTATGAGCCCATGACTATGTAGAGCCTATGAATAAAAAATATTTTTTAGAAATAACAAAGATTTTTGTAAAACCATGTGAGAAGATTTGTATAGTAGTATAGTTTTATCTAAAAAGAAAAAAGATAGAATTTAGTAAGGTTTATTAATATGTAGTTATTATATTAATATTATTATATTTTTTGGTTTAGTCTTATTTGATTATTATATTGTAAAATATTCATAGTTATAGTTAAATTTTTATCTATATATGAATAGTTATAGTATATGAATATATTATTATTTTTATTTCTATCATATGTGAATCAATAAGTTGTCCATCTCTACAAGATGTTAACCATTGTTGATTTGCATAGACTGAAGATCAAGAGTTTTTTAAGGAATTATACAATTATGTTGAGATCAAGTGATGAGCATATAAAATGAGTTTCAACTATAACAATTAGCAGTACCCCTAATTGCTTTGGAATGCATCTTATTATTGTTTTCACTTAGGTGGTTGGAATCTATATCCTGACAACCCTATAGTTGCCACGATTGTTGCATCAGATAGATGGTTAGTGGTCATTTATCTTTCTGCATGTATGCTACTGACATCTTTCTCAGTTTGGTGAATGACCTCTGCATACATGCTACTTATATCTTACTCAGTTTGGAGAATAACCTGATAGATTTTAAGCTTTGGTACAACTAAAACTATATGGTGAAAAGATTCACGTTTAATGGTCGCTTAAATTTCATCCGGTACATTTAGAGTTGGGATATTATCTCAGGGTAATATACATGGTGTCTTTGTTGCACAATGTCTTGTGTACAGTTTAATACTGTAGTTTTTTATTGCATTCTATACTTTGTAACCTACATTTTTCAATATTAAAAGAAGAAAAATTAGCAGTACCCCTCCTCATTCATATTAAGCGTATATTATTTTATGCTGCAGCAGAAAGTATTGGCAACTCAACATCTAGTCTACCAACCAATATTAGAATATCCCGAAGTGATTAAAATTCATATTAATGAATTAAAGTTTCTTAAATATCTTTAGCTTTATGGAATGATGAATTAAAAGAGGATTTGAATTATATTAATGAATGAGATTTTCTTAAATGTCTTTTAACTTTATGTAATGATGAATTAAAAGGGGATTTCAATTGAATTTCAATGAAATTATTGTGAGCTCAATTGAGGCTCTAATCTTACTGAACTTTAACAAAATAGAGTGCATTGAAACCCACATATATAATTACATAACTTTGTGATGTTTGTGTATTTACATAACTTTGTGAAGTCTGAGAATTCTTCGCAGCAACAAAGAATAAAAGTTAAATAAAATGATATTGATCTAAAACAATATATTTTATATTCACGGTTACTTTGCACTGGGTAATTGTACAAGTAAGGAAAAGTGACTTCAGTTTTGTTCTCTAACTTCTGTGTAAAGTCACTTCAACATCATTTTTAGTCTAATCAAATATCAATTAGAATTTAGTTTACAAGTGGTTTACAATGAGCCCTATAAAAATTAATTAATTAAATTTTGTTCAGTATCTTAACTTTTTACCATAAAAAAAATGCTAAAATATCTCTTAATCTAAAAGATGTCTCAAAGAGGGGCGACCTTTTGGTGAAATGGTGGGGCTTCTTGCCTGTAGAGCCAACAACCAAGGTTCAAACCTCGCGGGGTCGCTCTCTACCACATCAACAATGGAGTTTATTTTTTACCCTCATATTAAGGGGAGTTTCCTTGGTGAACTAGTGGGGCTTTTTGTTTGTAGTGCCAACAACCAAGGTCCAAACCTTTATATTAAATTTTGTCGATAAGGGCATGGTTTGGTGGTCAAGTCGCTTGGTTGTACTGACAGCCACCAGGGTTCAAATCCTCACTCGGCCAAAGTGCCCTCACTCAGCCAAAGTGCTCACAAGCCCTGTGCCTTCGCTGGGCCATTGTGCTCATGGGTTTGGTTATTTCTTGTGGTTTCTTGTACTTGGTTCATAGCTCCGATCAAAATCTTTTACTCCTAATAATATGGGTGCATTGCACCTTTTAAAAGAAAAATATGTCTCAAAGAAATCCTGCAAACAAGTAGATTACTGGTTTGGTTATTTCCAGAACCCCTGGACGCTGCCCCCTCTAGGCCCCCTGCCCGGCCCTGAATCCTGGGGATGTCCCGGAGACGGGGGACGACGCTCCCGCGCTGGGCCACCGGAGCGTGGGGGAGCCCAGGCGTGCCCCGGGCGACAGCAAAAAGGAAGTTTAAAACTCAAATTTAAAACATTTTTTTAATAGTTTATTTGTTCTATTCGAACCCTAAGGGCATGTGGGGCCCATCTAAACTCTAACATGCCTTCAAAAGGCCCTCTAATCTTCATTTTTATTCACATTTGCATTTCTACTTGTTTGCTACAGCAAGAAGAAGAAGAGTGAAGGCTGAGGAAAGAGTGATTGGAGGAGTGAAAGGAGTGATTGCAAGTGAAAAAGGAGTGTCAAGGAGCAAGAAGAAGAAGAGGAGGAAGATTCTTCACCTTGTTGAAGAGATTTTTCAAGCAAAAGGTAGGGTTTTTAACTTATTTTTTATTTTATTTTCTGATTTTCAATGTTCTAAGTTCTTTCATTTCTTGTTGTTTCATTTTTTAATTTTTCTTATTTCATTTCTAAATTCTAAATTCTTGTTGTTCCATTTTCTAGTTTCTAAATTAATTTAGAATCTTAGATTTTGTTTTGCAATATAAAATTTGTTGGAAAATTTAAAATATAGAGTTTTATTTTTTAATTTTAAAGTAGGGCATAGGCTGAAACTATGTGTTTATTGAATTTTTTTTCATTTTGTGAAATGCAGTGTCAAAATGAGCTCCCATAGTCATGAAATGAGTGAGCATGAGATGGAAACTGATTCTCATAGTGCAAGCCAATCAGAATATGAACCTGAGCATGAGGATGAGCACAATGAGGGGGGTGAGCAAGGGTCAAATCCAGAAGGGCATACTAGTTCCATAGCTAGTGCACCAGTTTCTACTGATTGCCCTTCCCAGGTTTTGGCAAAGTGGGCTAGGGGTCCTTATGATCCCAAATCTCCTCTCAAACAGTTTGCAACAAGAATAACAGCCCCAACGTCATCAACTGGTGGTACGAGGAAATGGCAATGCAACATTTGTGGTGATGATTGGTTTGGGAGCATCACCAGAGTTAATGCACACTTCCTCTTTTGGCCAGGAAAGGGTGTGGGAGCATGTGAATTTTTGAAGGAGCCTAAAAATTTGAAATACAGAATTGAATTCAACAAGCTTTGGGGTGTTCCAGATGACCTGGCAATTCCAATGCCTACTACCTTGTCTGGTAGGCAACATATTCAGACTATTCAGCAGATTCAGGAGCAGCAAATGCAGACGCAGCCACGTATTTCTACTCCTACATTGCATCAGAGAGCAGGAACATTGTCAGGGTCAGCCTCAGGACCGTCATCCACTTATAGCACTATGGCTGAATCACAACAGGGCAAGGGGAAACGCAAGATGCAAAGTCAGCCTAACCCCATAGCTGATTTATTTAATGTGCACCTGAGGGATCAGATAGATGATTCCATTGGCAGGTTCTTTTTTGCCAATGGAATCCCATTCCATGTAGCTCGATCTCCTTATTATAAGGAGATGATGTCGATGGTGGCGAAGGGAGGACCATCATATGTGCCACCAGGTGAGCACAAATTGAGGACCACGATCTTGGATAACAACTATGCCAAGATCAATTCATTGATGGAGACGATGAGGGCATGTTGGGAGGAGTCTGGATGTAGCATAGTTATGGATGGGTGGACGGACATTAGGCATCGTCCACTCATCAATGTTATAGTTAGAGCCATTCTTTCTCAGGGCAGTTGATTGTTCAGGGCATCGAAAAGATGTTGCATTTTTGAGATCCTTTGGGCAGCTATTGAGGAGATTGGGCCACAAAATGTGGTCCAAGTAGTGACAGATGCAGCACATGTGTGCAGAGCAGCAGGGAGGCTTATAGAGGCATCATACAGACACATTTGGTGGACTCCATGTTGTGTGCATGCCATGAACAATGCACTCAAGGACATGGGGAAGATTGAGGGGATTAGAGGAGTGGTCAACAATGCTAGAGATGTGCAGATGTATATCTGCAACCACCACACTTCACATGCCATCTTCAGGAGCTTCGCGAAGGAGTTCTTGAAACCAGTTGAGACCAGATATGCATCCTATTTCATTCTTTTGGAGAGAATGCTTGAGTTGCAAGAGCCACTGCAAGTCATGGTTATGACACAAGAATGGAATCGTTGGGATGGGTCCAGGACAGAGCAGGGGAAGAGGGTGAAGGAGATAGTGAAGAGTGATGCATTTTGGCATGATGCAAAATATATTGTCACCATCATTACACCAGTTGTACAGGTCATCAGATATGGGGATGGGGATGCACCTAACCTTGGGGAGGTGTATGAGTGCATTGATTCTATGCTTGGTCAGATGAGGGCAGTTGTGCGAGAGAAGGACCCCACTTTAGCGTTCTACAATGTTTACATTCAGCCTATTATTCAGCGTAGATGGGACAGCCTAAACACTCCCTTGCACATGGCTGCTTATGCATTGAATCCGAAGTGGTACATGCCTAGGCCTGGGAGAGTTACACCGATTCAGGATGATGAGGTGAAGGAAGGGTTCTTCAAATGCATTGATAGGATGTATGATGTTGAAGCTGCTGGCACCATTCGCACTGAGTGGACGAAATTTGCTACTCTTAGGGGTTATAAGGCTGCAGCAAAGGCGGACATAAGAACTATGGCACAGGAGGATCCGATTTTGTGGTGGACTTGTCATGGACCGAAATCACTGACTACCACACTAGCCATTCGTTTGCTGTCCCAGGTTTCTAGTTCTTCAGCTTCTGAGAGGAACTGGTCTACTTATAGCTTCATCCACTCTCTTAAGAGGAATAGACTTACCTCTAAGAGAGCAGAGAAGCTAGTGGCTGTACATAGTGCCTTGCGTTTCACTGACCGCAGGACACGTGTGTACAAGGAGAGCCCAGCAGCACGATGGGATGTAGAGCCAGAGGAGCCATCACAGATTGATGAGGATGAGGATGCTTCAGATATAGGGTTGGTTGGTGTTCCTTTGGCGGATCTTGACCTTGAGGAGTCCAGTGGTTCTAGTGATGAGGAGTTTGCCGACCTCCCGAGGGATGATTAGAGGCCTCTGCCTCCTTCACACATTTTGTCATTTTGACATTTTGATTTTGTACTTGTTTTGATATCATATAATCATGCTACTCATTGTAATCATCTTTATAATCAGATATTTTTGATATAATATAATAGAAATCTTCCATTTGTCGATGCAACAATTGTTACATTGTAGTATTGAGTATTACTATTCTAATTTCTAATTAGTAATTCATCATTCGATACTGAAAACTTCAATATTCAATGTTCAATGTTCAAGTACTAATTTAGTATTTCAATTTTGCTATTTTACTTCTTAATAGTCTTATACATCTTTTCATAACTAGCATTTTAAGTACCATATGTATAGTATATAGTATATACACCCCTTCCCTCCTGGCCCCCTCCATTCCCCCGGCCAGTCTCCTAAATTGAGGCCTCCCTTTGTCCCCCTGCCCCAAAAAACTTGTCCCCCTGCCTCGAAGGCCCCTCGTCTCCCCTCACTGGAACATAGGTTATTTCTTGTGGTTTCTTGTACCTGGTTCATAATTTCGGTCTAAAGTTTTTACCCCTAATAATATTGATGCATTGTGCCTTTTAAAAAAATTATTTCTCAAAGAAATCCTCTAAACAAGTAGATTACTGACTTTCAAAAACACAAATATATATATGCAAAAGAAATGGCCCTATGTCTGAAAAGTTTCCAGTAAATATCAAGCATTACAGCCTACAACACCTAATTGCCTTAATTTTAATGTGCAAGCCATATTGGAGCAGTATTTGTACCTCGCAACTTTTGCAAAAAAAGGCTGAAGAAAACATTTATGAATCTATCTGGTAATGTACAAATACTGTCTTTTATTTGATACACAAGTTGTGCATTTATCTAGTAGTCTACAAATACTTCGTCTTCTAAAAGATACAAAACATAGACACTTTAATATTTATGCACCCAGAATGAGGACAATTCCTTTGTCGGGAATTTGAACAAGTTTAACTATGAAAGAATAGAATGAATAGACAAAGTTATAGATTATACTCTGTTTTATTAAACCATTACAATTTAAAGTGTTGAAAGGAAACTCTCATCTCTGTTTGAAATTTATGGGCAATATTTTATAAACCTCTAGATCAATGGAAGATGGAGACCTTTTGATTCAATTAACTTCCCAAGATTTTTGGTATCCAATCATACGAAAACAATAGTTTAGGACTGTGGAAATTCAAGGTCGTGACCTCAACAGATCAGCCAATTTATTCCTCTTTCAGTTGTCCTCGTGAATTTGTGACTTGATATGTACCTGCATAGTATCAGAGATTGCCAATTGCCTCTCGCACATCAAATACTCTAACAAGATTTAAACATCTTCCAGCGTCCCATGTTTCCAAAATTGCAAGTTGCTCAAATTTTTTTTTGAAGTAGATCTGCATACTTAATCAATGTGCAGCACCTCTCCTGAAATCACAACATCTATTGCCAAAAAAGTTAGTAAAAAACAGTTTCCCTAAAGATGAGTGAAAGATCTCACAGATCCAGGCATGTGAAGCCATAGGTCATGGTCGAAGGCTTCTAAAACACTCGTTTTTACTACCTCTATTCTTGGATCAAATGTTTCAAATGTTTTCCCTGCACAGTCATCCATAGATAGTTTATTTATTTTATTTACACAATATAGTTTATTTATTTTATTTACACAATGATCTATTTTTATATTTTATAGGTCAAAACTGATCCAAGTTTACAGCACGTGCAGGGAAAGTGAAAAAAAAATTACAGTTCAAGAGGTAATTTTTTAGAAATTGGTAATCCCATAACAAGAAAGTGCTAGCTATTAAAAGTCTGTTTTTGGATGTTCAAATGGTTTCATGTAATGTTTTAAGTAATATAATACTTAATAAATAATTTTGGAATCTTTATAGTATTTAGTTATTCAAAAGATTGTTTTTAGAATCAATTATATATGTTTTTGAATAGGTATTGAGCTCGCATTCAATGATTCATTATTAAAAAGAGGGGAATGAAGAATTGAACTACAGACAGTGTTAAAAAGAGGAAGGGGTGCAACTCTTCACTTTGCTCTTTCTGATGGTGAATCAATCACAATGATTGAAAACATCAATTGTAAAACATATACAATTAATTTGACAAACAATTTTTTGAATACTACATAAAAAATGTAACTAACCAATATTTATGAATTGTCATTCTTTAAAATGAAAACCAAATAAAAAATATTAAACAATTTGTTTTATTGCCATATATGCTCTAATGGTTTAGATTGGGTGTCTTCTATATAAACCACGGTCCATTACATAATTTGAAATTATGTGGACTTCAAATTACCATGTGATAAATAAAGAATCATTCCAAGTTACTTCATGCCACATCTTCATATTATCACTATGAAAGCACAGAAAGAGCTCATCAATCTCAGTTCTCTCACATCTTAGCACACTTTCAGCAAGAAAATTTATCAAAAATTGATAATGAAAAGAAAAAAATTCCAAATAATGTAAACAACCAATATATACTAATTGCTATTAAGTACTTCAAAGTATGCAACCTAATAAAATGACAAAATCAGACAAATATACATATAGATATTACCTGAAACTAAATCCACAAACTCTCCATTAATGAAGAGCTCTCTGTATTTTACTGTGATTGGAGGTTTTATGCGCTAGCCATCCATCCATTAGATTTAGCAAACGCCATGAAGCCAATTTCAGCCAATTTCTTCCTCTTCCTCTCCTGTAGTATGTTTGTCCTATTTATCGTGAACTTTTGCAAAATTCATCAGGATCACAAAAACATTCATAAATGAGTAGGGCATTTAATCCTTACCAAGGGGAATTGTCCAAGGGCCTTTTGATCAAGAATTGAAATCTCTTTGGAGTCATTCTGGGTGAAAGGAAAGTATTTAAAATCATTTTGGTGATGTATTTTAGAGTAATAATCTATGAAGAAATAATGCATTAAATGGTGAATTAATAGATCAAAACTTTGGTATCAGCATTTCTGTTTAATAATTGCTTCTTTTCATGTGATCAAAGAAATTATAGAGCTTGCAATATTTTGTGAAGCCACAAAATTCCTCTTAATGTATAAATCTTACACATTGTAATGCTCCATCTGTTAATATATTTTACCATTGATCAATTTTAAGAGCTATGCATACAGGAACCACATGAAATTTCCATTTGATAGAGGATACTAAATCACAGAGGGGTCCATGTAAAAATAGAGCTTTAGTTGCAGATGAGACCATATAGGCGAAGTGGAGGCACTCATTCTGATAACCAGTGAAAATACGGAGTGAAATTGTATTTTATATAGCCCTTGCAATTCCTTTTTGCCATCTCAATTGACAGTGGCAGCAACTCATCAAGGATTGTCATGCCATTTGGTATATTCACAACTTTGTTATACAGGTGATCTTTGTGATGAAATTGCGGGGATTATTCAGGTCTCATGAGATAGGCATTCGAACCCGGAGAGTACAAAAATACTCATAATTCTGCAAGAGATCTTCTACTTGAATCCAGAAGCAAGGATCGACTTGTGAGCAATGTTGGATATATCTTCTGACTCAACTCAAATGGCAAAAGATGAATACAATAACAAAATTTGATCAGATAGGCAGAAAATAGTCTAATGAACAATGCAATAAAAATAGAACAGACCATGAACAGTGCTAATAGACATTCTGATATACTATCGGCCTAATTCAAAGTACCTGCCGCATTGGTCCGGATAGTGTCTAGCTTATGAGACTCGCACCAGTCAACATTAGGCCTACATGTGACACCTGCAGCATTTAGTACATGAGTAGGCTGAACATTCTCTATGTCCACATGGATCTGAGACCGATTCTCCAATTTGCCACTTCCCTACTTGAAAGTTATGCCATGTTTCTCACATATCTTTCCTAGAAGCCCACCGTCCATAGATCAAAAATTTAAAATGTGGGATTCTGAACTAGGCCATTTGAGGTATTGACCAGACAATTTTCCTGAACACCATTCTTGAAACCCATTTCTACCCCATCATTCCCTTCTGTATATTTCTCAAACCTTGCCACCGATGAGGCGAAAGAGCCCCAGAAACATCACCCTACCAATCTAGGTGGCTAATTTACCACTCCATTGTTTTCTGCAACCCTTCTTACCAAAAAGTTCTCTCACACCATCCCAAATCCTTCATCTTTTTATCGTCCAAATACTACCTCTGGTCATTGAAATGCCTATTGTCTACAAACTTAATAACCCTCTATGGATCCAATGAAAAAGTGCACAGATATCCTTAGCTACATCTATAGCCCTCCTTTCCTTCTTAGTACCAAGCGTTGCTCTCTTGCATCTCAAAAAAAAATCAATCTGGAAAAACTGAAGCCTAAAACACACGTTATCATTAACATTCAAATCCTCTTTTGCACGATCTGCACTCCTATATTCCTTTTGAGAAAAAACATGCATGAAGCTTAAAGTCACTTACCGCAGCACCTTACTGAGCGGTCCCATGGGGGCTTGGGCTTCTATTTTTCCGGAAGCAGGTGGTCGCATGGGAAGAAAAAAATCTGCTAAAGGATTAAATGGAATCTTTTTTTTCCCAAATAAGTAGGTGACTGAAAATTTCAGCTGGTGAGAAAGGGGTAGGGCTAGAAATTGCCCCACCTACGTAAAAGTACTTTCCTACCAATTTTAAAACAAATTTGGAGGGAAATGATATTATTTATTAATTTTTTATTCACCCACCACCATTCCACCACCAGCCTGCTTAAATTTTGAAGTTCATGGGACCGATAGCTTCAAATTATTCTGCTTAAAATTTAAGCAGATTCTGCCCCGGGTTTTTAGGAAGCCCCCCTCCATGGGACCATGCCCTTATACTAGTTTAATGGCCTAGGTACACGGAATGCCAAGGGAAAAAATTTCATTGGAAACACCTATCGGCGTAATAAAAGGAAGATGCACATGCATATGGAATATGTAAATTTCAGAGATGGGTTCAAACTAAACAATCTGAAAGGCTTGTTGCAAGCTTGCATGTAATTTATGTTAACAAGATTCCCTAGCCATTGGGTTTTGGGTATAAAGAAGAGGGTCACAACTTCAAAATTTTAATCAGATAAATGTTTTATTAAAGTTTTTGAAGTGATTCACAATAACTCATTTCTAAATGAATTTTTGAGAACCATTTCTCCTGAAGTGATAAATCGATTATAAAATGGTTTGTTAATAAAGTTATTTTATTTCCAGTAACTTCCTTAAAACATTTCCAAATGACCATCTTGTGCACCAATAATATTTCTTCAAAATCAAGTAAAGTTGAGGTTTGAATCATAAAATGCAGAAAAAATCCAAGTGCTGATGGTTGTAAGTGACTCAAAACCTTTAACATCGTATAATAGCTTTCATCAATAGCTTTTGTTTTGACTTATAGATTATAGCTTAAGGTGATAATCATCATATCTATATCAGTTTTTTAGTCCATTTCTCTCTTTTACCATTAGTTGCAACTGTTGAACAAATATATGTTGAAGAACTTTTTTGGAGTTAATGTCAGTTAAGCTGGCCTCATTCATGGTTTTCTGAACACAAAAACTTTCCAATGCTAGAAATTTTGAAGAAAAATCAAATGTCTGTAGAGTAGAATTCTCATATTTATGTATTTCTTTAGTGAAACATTTTGAAAATAAAGAGATTAATTTCTTTAACAAAACTGTCTAGAAAGTTTTAACTATAAGTTCAAATTACAACTACACCAAAAAATTAATATTTAAAGCCGCTCCCAATGCCAACTACTTAAGATTTTAGCTCAACAAACCATTTGTTTTGACACAAAATTATACTGGCTGGAAACTGCTCTTAGTTGAGACTTGATAGGGCAGTATGACCTGGAATTGCATAAAGAATCTCTTATGTTTGTTTCACTAGAAATTGTTGATAGGATCAGATTCATTACATCAGTAAAACAAATCAACCAGCAGTGTAAATATTTCCTCATCTCCTCCAGGAAATATGCTTTGGTCTAAGTGGAGCACTATCCTTCAATTCTTAAAAATAGTCATCGAACCAAGTAGTCATTGTCCATTTCCATAAATGAAACAAATTATTAAATAAAAAATCTTAATTGGAAAAATATTTAAATATAAGTGAAAAAGTCAAGCTACATACAAATATGCTTGTGCCCAATTATAGAGTATACACCAAACCGGCATAGGCAATTCGACTGATAAGTCCATCGAACCCTATCTTGAATGCTGTAAACACTACCGTGTTATAAACCCATTGAAAAAACAAATAAAGTGAGCATCACAGATACAAGGGATCGCATGAATTGGAAGGCAACAGGCTCAAAACCACAAATATTATGGAAACCCTACTTCAAATTTCAGACCATACACCAGTCAGCAATAAATTTTTGTCATCAAAAGTAGAGGGATTTAGTATTGGATGAATTGGAGGCAACAAACTCAAAACCGCAAATATTTTGAAAACCCAAGAACTAAAATTGTTAGGAAACCCTACTTCAAATTTCAAACCATACACCAAGTCAGCAACAAATGTTTGTCATCAAAAGTAGAGGGATTTGGTATCGGATGAATTGGAGGCAATAGACTCAAAACCGCAAATATTTTAAAAACCCAATTCATATTTGAAACTTCAAAGCAGCTCAATAATCTGATTTCGCGCACTTGCACCCGTGAGGGGTGCAAGGGTTACGCCTCGGAGTAGAAAATATTTAATTATTGTGGGAATTGATGGAATTAAGGTATTTCTGCACAAAGTTAGAAAATTGGTTCAGATTGTAACAAACAGTTGTTGGTTGTTATAATTACAACTTATGACCAAGAATTTGATATTCCAAATGATAATTTGATTCTAAGTTTGCTCTAAAGGTTGTTGTTGAATAGGATATAATGGACATGGAATGAAATTTATTAGGAAATAACTTGCAATCACTTTACAACAACAAATGGCAATCAAGCACAACCAACCTGAAAATGCTAACATCTTTCAATGTACCATGATACAATGCCCTTATAACAATAACCAGATATGCCAAGCAAATACAAGAGGATTGTGTACTGATGTTCATAACTTGGTTGATGGAAATGTTGGACATATGCAAAAATAGATGCGTTGGGGTCTAACGTGATCATGCAATTTTGCACAATTGTATAACCACTAATGCAAGTGGTAGAAATAGATGTAATAGTTCTTTGTGTTGATTTATCTTTTAGTGAAAAGAAAAGCAGACAACCAAGCCAACTTGAGAAGATAGGCCTCAAGAAGGTAGAATATATTACTCACTCACTAAAATATTTTGGAGAAAAGGGCATCATACATGAATTTCATCTACATTTGATTTTTTTTGCCAAACTCCTCCATTAGTATACAAGACATGTCTCCACTTACACATATTGGATAATTTAGGAGACAACAAAAGGATGTATTGTTAGTTGTTTGTAGGCCTTTTCACTCACACAATTTTAATCTTTAATGGTCAAAGATGCCTTCCTAACAATGGTCAAAAATGCCTTTGTAGCATCATGAATCAATTTCTTAGATTTGTTCTCAATCTTAAAGTATTTCTTACAAAATGTTTAACTCTACAATGGTATGACTTTCACTTGAAACCATGTTTTATCTAAAACTAGGCTAGCATAAGAATCTTAAAATGGACTTAACCTTAACTCAAATATTTTATACTATAATTGCATACACTTTGGAAGACCTAGACTCTAATCAATGGATTTCTTAATTTATCCTGCAAATAAAAGAAATATAATATGATAGATTTTCATATTTTTATATAATTATATTTTTATTTGCTAGTATTACATATGGCTTGATGTTTGTTCATTTATTCTTAACTAGTTTGTTATTATACGAATTATAGGTAGCCCATATAGCTTCTTTGTTATTATATATATTATAAGAAATCCATATCTAGGTTTAATGTTGTTGCTTCTAAAACTATCTGAAATCTTTGATAAATTGGAAGGTGCGCAAAATTATGGTTTCCAACTTTAAGGATTCAATGTATGGGAAGTCTTAATAACACCATTACCAAGTGAAAGTGATAATATGGAGGGGTTGGGTATTTCTACCCTTTTTCTCCCTAATTATAGATTGTTTTCTTTTTATTAAAGCCACAATGACTAGAATATTGTTTCTAATGTCTTCTGTTCTGCTCTCCTATGGGTCAAGATTCATCATCGGGAGTCCTAGATGGCGGTGGCTAAGGAGAGGGAAACATGGTGTTCTTATATTTTTCTATGGGCGTAACCCTTGTACCCCTTTTGGTGCAAGTGCTAGTATTAAATAATCTATATATATAAGCGGACATACCTATATCTTTTTCTAAATGTTTTTTTTAATAAATATATTTAAATTTAGAGGCATTGCAATTGATCAGCAACTCCGATGCTTTTCAAAGCTCTTTAGGCATTTACTAATTTTCCTTTCTCTTGTTTAATGTAAACTCAAATCTACTAAATGCACTTTACATTTTCTTGTGTTTTGGGTATTAAATAATAAAAAATATATATAGAAGCATTAGCTTATTTGCATTATATATATGTTGTGGTACTAATTGTACAGACCAATGGTATTCACAATTAAGTCATTAACATTTCAATAGTATGGTTAAAACTTACTTATCTGCAGGAATATCACTACAACATTTCCGAGCTTTATCTTCAACACTGGAGTGAATGATCCTTGGAGTGAATGATTCTTTTAAGTCTAGTAACTCATGAAGAATGAAGAATTTGTTTACAACTAAAGAAATTATCAAAGCTTAAACTACATCAATCATATTGACAGAAAACACAAGAAAGTTGTAGCAGATGAAAACAACAATCTCTAAGAGGGTACTTTGTGAAGATTGATATGCCTGATTGAATTTTGAAGCAATCAGTTTCCAGTTGCCAGGATTCAGTATCATAAAACTCAAGCAAGATGTATCAAAATTTAAGCAATTCAACATGCAAAGTGCAATGTTCATATTCAGATCAATACTATTTCCAAAATCCTCTGCTTTGTAAGTTCCTATTATCACAAGGAACGAAGGCAAAATTACACTTTGCATTGACTCCTCTGATAGCTCTGGCTGCAGTATCGTATTCTCTTGTTGCTTCCTCTGGTGTATCAAATGTCCCAAGACATACACGGGTTTTATTCCATGGATCTCTGATTTCTGTAGCAAATCTTCCCCACGACCTTTTTCTGACTCCCCTGAAATGGGCTTCCTTCTAAGCAGCAGCAGATCCAACTTCTTTTTTAGCTACACACTTTGGATGTGCCATCATAGTCAATCAAATGGCAAGATTATTCTAAAAAAAATGTTCATAGATACAGATTTATCAATCTGATGTTAACCCAAAATAACAGTATCTTCAGCTGCTTTGGTGACGTCCCAGTACCAAGTTTTCTGGTATCAAAATGAAATCCTTTGCATGTCTGACTAAAACAGTTACATGAAATCAACAAGCAAATGTAATTTTTTTCCTCAACGATCCCAAAAAAACAATTTCCAAACCCTGTTTTAACATACTTGATTCAAATATCAAATTTTCTAAGATGTGAAATACAAAATAAAGAAGGCAAGAAAACCTTACCTGACCTGGCTGCAGCTTTCAAATAATTATATCTGGATCTTTTGAGCCAATTGAATGGTTGGAAAATTCTGGAAGGGAATCTTGACCACATTTGAAGGACATATAAGTTTTTGCCTTAAAAGATGGATCAATGTTAAATGGGGATTCCTTCACAAATACTATAATTGTTACAATGGCATGCAAATGAAGATATCTTTGCATAAATATGATTCCTGTTAACCTGGACTGCATTTGTTAAGCTCATTAATTCAAGATGTGAGATGAGATTCTTCTTCCTTGTTAAGAGATTACAGGATGTTGTAAGGCACAAATTCTTCTCTATGACATGCAAAGTAGGGTTTGAACTGTCGGTTACTAATGAAAATGTATAATAAAATAATTAGTCACTATTATTTTCACTTGTAGGAATTTGCAGAACACAATATCGCATACATGTTATTTGTGTGTCTTTCTATTTTTTGGATATAACTTGAGATATACGGCTGGCGCAAATTTGAAATATTATATGTGCTATATCATACCATTAAACATATTATATATACTTTGTCAATATTTATATTTCTTCTCATTGATAGTTGCCTCCTGCTGCAACAACTTATCAACGCCAATGATAATCTCCATCAAAGCCAAAGTCAGCTACATACGACTAAGGTGGAAAATATTCTCAGGTTACTAAGGTAGAGTGATTCGAAAACAGAGTGATTCAGAAACAAAGCTACCATCCACGTAGAGTGGCTTACTGTAGGAGGTGAATTTATAACTCTGCTCTGAGCTATAGTCGGTCATATGTGAGTGGGAGACCAGTGAGATGAGCAATGTATCTGGGAGATGACTGTATCCTGTTTTCTTAGTTTTGGTAGTTAGCAGTTGTGAGTAGAAGTTAGTAAAAATTTTAAACTCATGTCCACTGACTTTGAATCTAAGCCATAGCAAATATGTATATATCCATATCCCATGTAAAATAAACTGACAACAAATGTAGTATAAAGTTAACATTTAGCAATGTTTTGTTTTATTACTCAAATTAAAGAAAAATAATATGTATATATCTTTTTTGAAATAGTGTAATGGTGATAAACTTGAATACAAGGTTATTCTCTGTACAATATTTCCATGACTCTTATGCTTACGCGAATGGGAAAATAGTAAAAACAATTTACAGAGACCTTTGTACCAATGGTTAGAATTGAGTAAAAATACTTTTGTAACATTGATCAGAAATGCATTTATAGCATGATGGATCAAGTTTCTTATAAAGAGAAGGATTTTAATCTTGATCTAGGATTTTAAACAAATAGATTTTTATAAATTACCTAGAGCATTCAAAAATTCTGAAAAGATGTTTCTATTACATCTGTAACTATCTTACAAATTCCTTAAAAATGATAAATGCAAAATGCAATGAACAAAAAATATTATGAGAAAAAGAAAACACAAATTAAGAGAGTGTTTCTAGATTTTTTAGGTGGCTATTATTTGAGAACAAAATACACGAATGCTAAGTAGAGAGCTTAACAAATCAATTGCAAATTAGTGGTGAGTTCAAAGATCTTATCTTGCATTTTTTAACATAAAAACCCTAATGGGATTAAATCCGCCCATCTTCTAAGCATGACGTCATCTCCCAGACCTTTCAGCAAGATTTTTTTTCTTCATTTTGTGTAGCTACAGTAGATGTTGAGAAGTTTATTGTCTTAGATGCTAAAGTTGTGACCACTTCTCTTAGACGCTATAACAGTGTTTGGTTTGGCAAGCAATCATCCTGCCATGGCCAAGTAAAACCTACATCAAAGAAAGAAAGAAATATTTGTTAAATTGATGCTTCTTGCCTCACAAGCCCCACCTCTGCCCAATTCCAACCCCTCCTCCACCTCTTCCCCACAATCCTGCTGCTCAGCACTAGTCCTGCAAATTGGACACATGGGGTTCTTGTGGAACCATTCATCCATACACTTTGCATGAAAAATGTGCCTACACACAGGCAACACCCTGCACGTGTCACCCCTCTCGTACCCATCAAGGCATACTGCATACTCTATACAATAAAATGTATTAACACTATTGTTATGCTTATCACATTCTTCCATTGCAACCAACTAACGTTTGTATGAAGGCAGCTTCTGCACATCCTTCTCATACATCCCACCATTATTATTTCCACTCACAACACCACCGCCACCAACAGGAGAAGAAGTGAGATAAACTGAAGAAACCCCACCTCTGTTTGACCTAAAACTTCTGACAAAACAAAAGCAAATAAGAAGCTGCAGAATTTCAAACTGACATGGGGCTAGGAATGTTTCAGCTGCACAAGAGTCATTTTTCCAGCGTGAGAAGATAAAGAATCGTTTTAGAATCAAATAAAACACAACAAAGAAAAAAATTATCTGGCTGCATAGAGAGCTTCCAAACAATAAAGTAGAAACCATGGCGAGTGACTTACCTCAAGATCCTGCGCAAATTGCGTCCTGCTGTCAATGATGCCACTGAGAAAAAATGGACAGAGTTTGCAAGAAAAATTATCGAAACCTTACTTCAACAATATCTCCCTACAGTTGTTGCAATCCAATCCATTCATAGTAAACAGAAGTAAATCTCAAATATTTGGGTTTTAGAGGTCTACCAATATCTGATTTGATTGGGAAATCTGATCTGATCTAGCAGAAGTCAAAATATATTTTTTAGCCCCGGAAAGTTGATTGACAAATTTTCTGAGCACTTGAAATTTCATTTACTTTCAGCCTGTTTTCAAGTGCTGTTTACTGGATAGAAAAGAGGTTTTCCGGCGTGAGACAGGTTTAGGCCCAAACCTCACACCATATATAGCCTATAGGCTAATAAAAAAAACCATTCAAATACTTGCCCAACAAACTCAGTTTTGCCACAGCTTTGTATAATAGAATCCAGTATCTTCATATAACCTTACAAATGAGTTTCTAATATAAAAATGAATAGAAGCATTAGTAGAACAAGTAAGTTTTTAAAAAATATTGTTGCTTGGAAAATCATTCATAACTTAAATCTGTACAAACTTGCATGATAGACAAAAAATTTTTACTGGAATCACAGACTACCATATGAACTCAGAAGCTGGCTGCAATGAGTGAAAATAAGAAATTATAGCAAGAAACATATATACGCATTACCTGAAACTGAATCAACAAACTCTCCATTCATGAAGAGCTTTGTGCATTTCACTGTGATAGAAGATTTCATTGGTTGACCATAAATGTTTATGTCATAGCTATAACTTAATACATAACCCAATAGAGAGCGATTCTTCTAGAAGGATGTAAAATCAAATGATTGGCACCCTTCTTGTGGGCCTTCATGGCCTTCAAGTGGAGCAAAATTTCTGAATTCCAAATACAAATTGTGCCATCAAAGGATCCACTCAACAAATTCCTAGGATAAGAACTGCTGCTACAATTATTGCCATTGCATTCATCTCCAAAAAACAGAGGCTAGTTATTGCAGCACTGTGCTAGAGGAGAGAACCCACTTCAAGTTAGTGAGGCATGTCAAATATCTTGATGGTGTCATCCATCCCACTTGTTACCAGCACAGAGCTTGCCATGGTTGGGGTTTTGATTGGACCCATGTGAGCAGGATAGGTGAAAATGGCGTTGAGGGTATGACCCACGTTTTCTTCTTTCTGTTGTCCCTCATTGTTTTTGTTTGGTTTCTTCTCTTTGTTCCTCCCTTCATCCAGAATTCATCCCAGTATAAATCTTTCATAGGAGCCTGCTACTATATTCATGCCAAGGAATCAAAATTTTGGACATAGACAAAATATAACATAGTTTTTATTAAAATAAAACTAGGATTTTGGAAAGATGAAGAATCAGGTGAAGTACAATCTAAATAGACAAGATTGTATTTATAAATTACCCTGTTACTATCTTGATGCCCTTTATGTGAAAGATTGTAGCAAAAAAATCTGCAAGGTTCATATCTTTTTAAAATATGAACACCGAATAAGACTATTTTTGCAATAGAGGCGACCCTGAGACCTAAACTTTAGTTGCTGAAGCATATCCGGATATAAGAATTTGCAGACTCTTCTAATGGCCTTCACAAATGATGTCATATATTTTTCCCTAATTTAACATAACAGTTAATAACACAATTGTTTTAAAATGAAATAAAACATTAAAAAAATAATCCCCAACTTCAAAATAATTGCCGAGTTTATTCTCTCAACAAGAGTTGGGAAATTCTTATACTGTTCTGCATAGTTGTTGCTCGTAGTAGAATCATGTACATACTCATTAACACTGTAGACAGAAACCCACTTGCAAAATCAACATGCCACTGCCATGAGATGGAAAACAAGTATAGCAGATGGCTTCTTGCCTTTCATGAGAAGGCTGCTTGAAGTATTATCCACCATCTGGAGCAGACTTGTAATCACATATTTCTTCATTTTTATGATGGTGCTTGCTCCAAATGCAATAGTTTTCATATATTTTGTGATGTCAACCAACATACTACTTAACTCTGGGGTTGCCGAATGCAAAAGTTAACCTGTATCTGGGATTGTTGATTGTGTATTGTTTGTATTTGGTCGTAATCTGGTCATTGTGGTGTCTGTGATGGAGGATAATGCAGATTTCTTGCACTCTTGCTGGCCATTCATGTCGTACATTTAAAATTTGTCCTAAATGTTGTACATTTACTATTTGAAAT
>VDFB02237603.1:0-16382 GCA_007258455.2 Sequoia sempervirens | reverse complement strand
AAGAGGTCAAGGAAACATTGCAAGACTTTTCCTTCAATGAAGAATATAAGACCTTGGCAATTTGGGCATTGGCCCCTCAAGGGAAAAAGCCAAATGTTACTGATATTAACCCAAATTTTAGAGGAGGGTTAATAATAAAGAGGGCTTCAAAGACCTCAACCACTGAGGCTACTAATTTGACTGTAAATGTGGCCAAATTGGCCCAAAAGACTACTAAAAGAGAGGAGGCTGAGAAGAAAAGCCTAATGGAGAAGTATAATCTTTTGATTGAGGAATATAGCAAAATGCAGCAAAAGAATGTTGAGTTGTAGACTAAGGTGGACAAGGTACAAGCAGCATCAGAGACACTGCTCCAGTAAGACATTTCCTTCTACATCAGGGTTAGTGCCTTCTGCTTCTCCTATTGTTTCCACACCAGGGTCTCCTAGCCAAAATCCTTCCTCACCCCTTCTTTAGAAAAAAATGATGAAGAGTTAGAATGCTCTTTTGATCCTATGAAGAAGTAGCTAATGCACAAAATTGAAGAATTACAGGCATCAATGAAGGTAAGTGAGGAGGGATCCCTTTTAAACAAAAAGGAGATTGTTACTGTTGTCTTAAGGCATTTGAATGAGAAAGTTGATAATAGATTATCATCTATATATTCTTTATATTTTTTATTACTAGATGCAATAAAGAATATTGATAGGGATCGAGGTGGTAATACCATTGATTGAAAATTGATCCCCTAGGGATGTTGATTTAGACATAATGTATAAGGCCTCAAGGCTTTGATGTAAATAATAGGCCCCTAATCATTAAGGCCTACTCAAGTGTTAGTTAAATCATTGCAAGGTTTTCAGACCTTACTAGATGACTTGAGTAAGAAGATCAGGGAATTGGTGAAGAATTTTGACATTTGGGGTAACACATTGTTACCTGACATAATTGATGAGAAGGGGAATATCAGGTCACTCCAATAGTGGCAGGATCAGGAAAATGAGGTCATCAATAATTAAATTTAATTAATTTGTGATGACTTAGATTATGATTTATTGTTGAGTTGTATGGACAAAATCATTAGCATGAGCTCATTTTTGGAATCTTTCGAAAGAGAAGCAACCGTAGCAGCTTAAATACACACCTTATAATGTCAAGGTGAATGAGGTAATTAATTTTGATTGGCCAACTAATGAAGAATACTAGAAATGGGTAAATAAATATTTAACTAAGGAAGAGTAAAAGAAGTGGGCTGCTAACGGTTGGAAAATCAGCTATTGCAGTTACAACTGATTCCAGTTTTGTTTTTGGTGGCAATCTGGGCACGAGATTCTTGAGGTTTTTTGTTGCTACATCAACCATTCTCACGCACGAATATGAACAAAAGACTTCTTAGGTGATTGTTGTTGTAACAATTTTTTAAATTACCAGTACTCCATTTGGTCAGACATGTGTACTTTCTAGCTCGATGCTTGTTTGCTCCTTCATTTTCTATAAGAAGGATTTCAAGGCCAGAAGTATGGGTTAGCAAGTTAGATAATTTTGGGTTGAGTCTAGGTGAAGTTCAAAGCAAATTGTAAAGTTCAATGGTTTTAAGGAAAATGCAGCTTTAGGTTTTGAGTCATTTTGTAATAGGTTTTGAATTCATGGGGATTTAATGTTTTATGACAGTACTAGTATTTGAGTTGAAATGATTAATTTGAACTCATGTCTCTCCATTGTACATGCATATCTGAATCTTGAATAAGATGGCTAAGGGTTATTTCATTCATCTCACTGTTGTGGTGTGTATGATTCTTATTTTAGCTTTAATTCAAGGAATTAATTAAAATGATTGAATGTGATTATAGGCGGATATGTTATGTATAAGGATTTGATAAGTAGTACTGGGTTAGAATACATATTGATGAGATTGTAATGCAATGTTATAAGGGAACTTATATGTTATGTGCTAAATCTGTCATAAACCCTTAGATGCTTATGAATTTGACTCCTTCAATGGATATATGGCACTGGTCTAAGTTGTACTTATTTGTATGATTCAGAGTGTGTTTATCTTTACCTAGAGCTTGCTACAAATTGCAAATCAATGACTATCTTATAATGTGGATTGTGTTGTAATTATCTCATGCTCCAAATATTTGATATTACTGATGAACAACCAATTCTATTCGGTATTATCCTATTATGTTGAGCTATTAAATGAGATTATATGTTGTTGTTAATGTTGTTTATCATGATGGTGTAGAGGTTGTAAATGCATTAAAGGATCACCCTCTCGGGTCTTGTAGAGCCCAAAGTGTAGGAGGTCTTTAAAATCCTCTCACATTGGTCCAGTCCTTCGAGCTACCCTTGATTGGAATTGGAAATTCCATAGGTAGATTAGAAGACCAACTTGGTTACAAGAAACAAACCAGCACTAGTGTGAAATTGCAACATCTCCAAGAAGGGAGTACGATTTTCTACACTATAGCTTACTTTAGTGAGAAGTTGAATGATGGCAGAAGAAGATACTTAGTTTATGATCAGGAATTTTATGTCATAATTCAAGCTTTGAAGAAGTGGAGAAATTACTCATTACCTAAGGATTTTGTGTTGTATATAGATCATCAAGCTTTGTAGTATTTGAATAGTCAAGGGAAGTTGAATCAGATGCATATGAGATGGGTTGAGTTCTTGTAGAGTTATACATTTGTGTTGAAACATAGGAGAGGTAAGTCAAACAAATTTGGAGATGCATTATGTAGAAGAAGGAATTTGCTAACAAAAATGAGGGTAATGGTATTGGGATTTGAAGAATTGAAACATATGTATGAAGATGATGTAGATTTTGGAGAAGCATGGAGAGTATGTCAGGAACTAGTAGTGACAGAACAAAGCCAGTGGTTGGATTACTTTATTCAAGAAGGTATGTTATTCAAAGGAAATCAATTACAGTGTATACCGAGAAGCTCAATGAGGGATAATTTGGTCAAGGAGAAGCATAGTGGAGGTTTAGCATGACATTTTGGAGTAGATAAGACAATAGATTTGGTGAGTGAACATTATTTTTGGCTGTAGATATATAAGGATGTGAGGAAGTATGTTCAAACTTGCAACATTTGTAAAGTTGCAAAAGGGAGAAGTCAAAATACTGTATTATATAACCTTTGACCGTACTGAAGAGACCTTGGGAAGATTTAAGCATGGAATTCATTTTGGGATTACTTAGAACACAGAGAGGATATGATTCTATTATGGTTGTAGTGGAATTGTTTTCTAAACTAACACATTTTATTCCTTGTAAGAAGACGAATGATGTGCATGTTGTTGACTTATTTTTCAAGGAGATTGTGAGATTGCATGGATTACCTTAGACCATTATTTTAGACAAAGACACCAAATTCTTTGGATACTTTTGGAGGACATTGTGGAAGAAGATGAAGACAAATTTGAAGTTTAGTTTAGCATATCACCCACAAAAAGATGGACAGACAGAGGTAGTGAACATAAGTTTGGGTAACTTGTTGAGATGTTTGGTTGGAGATAAGGTAGGAAAATGGGATATAGTTTTACCATTGAAAGATTTTTCATACAATAATTTAGTGAGCTGAAGTATAGGGAAGAAACCATTTCAGATTATTACCAGAGTAAATATTAGAGGTGTTGCATAATTAAGAGACATCATTATGGAGAATAAAAGGAGTGCAAAAGTATAAGAGTTTGCATATTTCATGAAGACATTGCATAATCAATGCTGGAAGCATTTGGGAGATATGAATTTAGTAAGTATAAAGAGAAGGCATATGAAAAATGGAGAAACATAAGGAATTTGGTGTTGGAGATGAAGTAATGGTATATTTGAGGAAGGAAATATTTCTAATTGCCACATACAACAAGATAAAGATGAGAAATTTTGGGCCATGTAAGATTCTAAGGAAGTTTGATGCTAGAAATGCATATGAAGTGGAGTTACTAGAGACATTGGGTATATCACCTATTTTCAATGTTGTAGACATCTATGAGTTTTATAAAGGAGAATCAAGTGGTAGTAGCGATGAAGTAGATTTGAAAGAGCAATTACCACATTATGAACTAGAGGAGATTGAGCACATTTTCTATAATAGAACTAGAAGAAGCAATATAGAGAATATCTTATGAAATGGAAAGGTAGACTAGCAGAGGATTCATCATGGATTTCTCAGGCCGAGGTGGGTGGACCATCTTGGTTTTCCTCTTAGCCCTGGAAAGTGATGGACTCACTTTTCTTCCAACCCTGCGTGTCTGATACGGGAGCATCCTTGGTTGTAAAGTAATCTTGTATCAACCAAAAATAGTTCTTTTTCTTGCATTGCATTTAGTAGTAGTTCCAGTATTTCATTCCACTGCATCATTATTTATCATCTTGCAAAGTAGGCTATAGCATCTACACATTGACATCTACTATACATCCAAATTTTAGATCATTTGCATTTTCATACTAGAAGATATTGCTCTCATAATTTCATTGTATTACCATTCAAAGTGTTTGGGGGCTGACCTGGTCTATTTTCTTAGTGTAGACCTATTCCAAATCATGTAGAGCTTAATTGAACATCATACAAGCATCTTGGGTTCGTTGGGAATTATCTTAAAGATTCATAAGATAATTTATTTTGCATGGAACTAAATTCTTCATATCGTGAGGCTGACACTCATACATATCACTCATCAGGTTATTAACCCTTGTGGCTGACAAGGACATATATTGGAGATTGAGAAGCATATTTATAAGCATTGTAATTGATTATATATCATCAATTATTAGTCCATCGTTAGATAGATTCAATGTTTTTCACTTAAACCCTTCAAGGGCATGTAATAAGGCCTGTTGGCTAGTGGTATGTTGTAAGCCTTTAAGGAAAGGCCTATGAGCCATGGATATTTTCCCTTGTGGCCAATGCTCCATGTAAGAATTCTATATTAATGAAGATTCATGTTTTCATATCTATTTTTTGTGTTGTTTCTATTGTGTTGACTCATTACTGCATGGTTTGGAATGTTCTTTGTAAGACCCTGCTTTTCCTGTGATTAATACCCAACGCAATTTGTTATATGTTTCTATAAATACATGGTAAGTGGTATTGTAGGAAATAAATAATGTAATTACATATGACAATATTCTTGTATTTCATTTTGACATTTATTTCATTGTCTCTGCCATGAAGGTGTTGAACACTCATGAAGTATGGGATATAAATTGAAATTATATGCAGTAAAATATTAGGATATCCAACTAGAGAATGTAAGACCTCTCTTTGCATGTGACTAATACAACCTTAAATTGTTATATATTTCTCCTAAGTAGATGGTTAGATATTTTGTGAGTGATATGAAGGTGATTGTCTAACAATAACCTTATAGTTTATTTTTACTTTATGTTATATCATTGTTATTTACTTAATGAAGATGTATGTGCATGTGAATTATTGTATGATATTCGAACTTATAAGATGAATTTGAAATAAGGTAATTGTTGTGTCGTATTACATTGGAAGAGTAATTAGCTATGTAAATCATTCATGCATAAAGTTGCAAAGATTTGATTTACAATTAATGTGGTTTATTATTATGTCTAACTGTGCTTAATTATGTTGTGCAGGAAAATAAGTGAGTCGATGTGGGATTAACATTTAAGGTCGAGAATTGAATATGCAAATAGGAGGATAGATAAATGTTGGAATCAAATCAAATACATCTTTGGGAAGTTCTAAGTGTAGCCCTATTTGACTTAGAAGGGTTTGAGGTTTTATTATTGGTTGGGTGATTATGTTTGAGTAGAATCCATTTGTAGGACATGTGATGTGAGTTTGGTTGGGGTTGGAACCCTTGGTTAAGTTCAAAATTCGTATGGATTTTTGTGTGGGTTTTAAAAAGGGATAACTGAATCAATTTCCTTGGTTTTTGAACAAGAATAGTCCCCTAGGACCTATACCTATGGGTTTGAAACCTTTTTGAGACATGTGAACTTGTCCTTGGGATGTGAAAAGACCCCTCAAAAGTCCACATTCATGAATGTGACAAATTCAAAAAGTGTTGGGCTTGGGAAGAGTGACTTGTCACTCTCAACCTTCTACTCCCCAAAAGTTCTTGGAATGGGCACAAGACTCACACATGTGTGAGCACTTGTGGGAAAGAGTGTAGGTTTGGAGGATCCCTATATATCTCAAGAAGATGGAAGATTTAGGTGTTACCCACTTCTCCTCTTGGAGAACTTGAGTGGAGATGATAGAAAGAATGAGAAGAGGAGAGGAGTCCACCTCTTTCGAAAGATATTGTTCAAGATGTCCAGTCCCTTCATCTAAAAGAAAAGAGCTAAGTTCCTCTATTTCTTTTCCATTTACCTTTGTCATTAGTTGTAAGAAGATGGCATAGCATATGGATTATAGTTGAAAATAGAGATTAGAGAACCTAGATGCATGAATTTGGTACTGTGTTAGTTTTAACTCTTAAAAAAAAAAAAAGAGAGAAGACTCCATTTATCATCATGGAGATAAAAAAAAATTCCTTGCTCGGGGGTATGGCTAGAGCCCACGAGGCTCCATGACGCCATTACGGTAGGGTGGAGAGCAAGCCCAAATCAGCTATGTGCCTTTCATTGTATTTCTTTAAGTTTGTTTGTAATATGGAAAACTAGTGTATGATGTAGCATGAAAGAGAATGGAAAAGAGCAAGGTTAATTTCATTGGTTTGCTTGAATAAAATCAATTACTCTCGATATTATTTGTAGCAATGCAAGTTAAGAGATGAGTATTATATTTTTTTTAATGAATAAATGAAAAAAAAAGAGACCAAGTTCATTCCTTGGATGTGTATTATGGTTGTTTAGTGAACTGCGATCAAAGATGGCCATTGGAAATTTCACCCCACTAGGATTTCTTGGCTGAAAGTTATGTGCATGTAAGTATGTACGAATGAACTCTCTTACTCATAACACAGTAAATGCTACCTTCCTGGAATAATACGATGATAAGCTATCTCAAATCAAAACAACTGTGGAATGTAGAGTTACTCCACTAACAGGAGTTGCAAAAAAAAAAAATACGAACACCTATAGACTATTTGTCAGTATTAGGATCTAGCGAGAGATTTATTTGTTGATATATATTAAATTACAAATAGTTATATATTCAAGTCATATTACTTTCTTCTGGTTTTAAAAGACACAATGAAGATCAAGTAAATCACAGTGTTCTGCATATAATAAGAATATAGGATATACCTAGGAATATCAAATAGGTCTTTCCTTAGTGCCAGGCTCGTGGTCAAGATGGTGTTAAAAAAAAAAAAAGAAAAAGAAAAAGAAAAAGAAAAAAACATAGGATAACATGTTCCAGGGTGTGTCTTGCCCAAATTTCTGCCAGTAAACTAGCATATTTTTCCTTATCTCGCAAGTGAAGTTTAGCCAACTCGCTCAAGAAAAAGAATAGCGGGTAAATGATATATTTGAGCTTAATATGTCTCATTCATATTTAAAAGTACACAACTTCTGTGAAATTACAATATAAAACCATTTAACTGCGCTTTATAGACTTTATATTAAATGTCGATACAAACGTATAGGAACTGAGCGAGGACCGAAAATAAATTCATAAGCATAATGAGTTAGCATAGCCTGAAAGGGGGTGTGATCTGTTTGGGACGTTGCTCGCCTTGTGAGGAGGTCACGGCCTCCACAGTGAGCCACCTCTCCTGCAATAGCAGCTCGCACCAAACCAAATATATCTTTGCAACATATTTCCTCTACTTAATGGATTTCAAGAAAAAAAATAAAAAATTCTAGGGGTGCAGCATCGAAATGTTACATCATTCCAGCATTCCAATGTTTTCAACCTTCATTCAATTCTTAGTTAAACTAGACTGGCAACCGTGGCAAGTAAGTTACCTCAAAATTTTGGACAAGTGATGCCGTGCATATTCAGTAGTAATTGCACAACAGTTTTAGAAGTAAATTTTATAAATTTCACCTTCTTATGCCAGCAATGAAATCTAAAAGTAAGTTAGCAATAAATAAGGTTTCCAGAGCTGTCTAATCCTTGAGCCCAAAACAAGATAACTGTAATCTGTGTTGGTAGATATTAGTTGTGTATTCAATTTGGCAGTCAAGCATGATAATGTCCAATGTACGTCAAGTACATCATTCATAACTATCCTCACAGTGGCAGCGATCCGTACTAGCTAGGTATGATCTTGACTTCATTTGTAGTGTAGATATAGCCCCATGTTTCTTTAGATTTAGGTGCATCGAACTAGTTGGAGGGTTGGTTGTATTTATTGGCAGCCACCTCCTGTCAGTATGTCAGCGAAAGTTTGTGAAATCTCCAGCTTTACTCCTAATCACCTCGGTTAATTTTACATAGATTAGGTGGGTTCATTGGACCATTTTGGACTTATGGTATTTATTGGCATATGATCTCAACAATAGTTTTATTAGCAGTAATGAGCCAAGATAATGAAGTTTAAGAGAAGTGGAACTGTAATGTAGCACATGGTGGGGAATAACACTTTGATAATAATAATTATTAACATTTAAAAATAACAGTAAGAAATTTAAAAGCTTCATTTCCTATTAGAGCGATGATCCCTCCATTTATCTCACCCCTCCCCCTGTACAGGAGCACAATCGTTTAAAAAAATATATATACCAAGGTGTTTAATCTAGAGCGTAATCAAAATCAAAATCTATAATTCTGTGATGAGCTGTTAAAAATAAACAATTACTACTCTTACAAGTCACTGCGGTGATGCCCAGTATTAATATTTTTTATTGATCGTCTTGTTCTTACTGTTATAAAATAAAGTAAAGTGGGAAGACGTTGCCATGACCAGAAGGTTGTATTGTTAACCCTAAATATTAATTTATAATAATAAATTAATACTATCATTCCCATATCATGTGACCTGGCAGGTGTATTATTATTTTATTGAAGATCTGAAAAGGACTGCCCAATGCTTCTAGAAAACAATGAGAATTAACTGATAATCAGAAATATGACGTAAACTCCCTTTGAAATCAAAATAAAAATAAAATGGCTTAGCCTGTAGTTAGATATTATTTTCTTCTCAAAGTAGGCCCCCTATGGATAATTCCATTCATGTGACTAACACTCATAATGGTGTAAGTACAAAGATTTATAATAAAACCATAGACATCTTTCACGTGAAATTAAAACATGCACCTATGGGAATTCTTGAGAAAATAAATAAAATATTCACTAATAACATTAGAAGAAATAATAGCCACGTCCCTTTATAGTTTGAAGGAAATCCCCATTAAAATAAAATTAACATGTTCAAGTAATTTAAAAAGAAGGAAAAATGAAAGTAGGGATACATGACTTGTAGGTTAGATTTTAAAAAAGAAGAAAAAGAAAGTAATAAACATAAACAGGATGAGAAAAATCAAGTAGTAAAATACTCTTTAATTTATTAAAGATTAAAGTTACTCTTTTCTTTTTTATTCTTAAAAAAAATTTATATGAATAATTGCTTTAAAAAGTATAAGTATATATATTAATAATAATAAAAAAAAAAACATTGTTAATTTATCCACATACAATATAGATTATATTTAATATTGGTATTAAATGTAAGTATTTAGGACGTTAGAATTTTTGAGTGGGTTATTATGATGAAGTAATTAACAAAGTTTTGGATTAATGAAATTGGTTCAAGTCAATTATTTTATGTTACGAGAATTTAATATTATTAAGGTGGATACTCAACCTTGTATGAATCCAACTAAGACTACTATCAATATTTTGAGGGTGGTTAAACGATAAGTTGTTACCATCCTTGAGAATTGCTATCAAATCATTAATAAAACCATCATTAACAAGGTTGATAATATCCCTTATATTTAATGGGAAATAATGTTATTTATTTTGGATTCGTTGGGGAATCTCCAAAAATTAACTTAGTAAATTGTAAGGAGGACCTACCACAATAATAGTATTAACATGATTATAAATATTAGTGACAATCGTATTTAATGACTTTAATGTCATATAGCTAGAATAGTGGAAAATGTTACTATGGGAAATAGGTGATTTCAACATTAAGTACACCATTTATAACAAGTGATGATGATTTTATTTTGAGAGAATGTTATTAAAGTAATCTTGTATTAGTGGTCTTAAATTTTTGGCCACGTAGATTTAGAAACAGCTATAATAGCATTAACAACTATATAATTGAAATTGGACCCAGTCTTGGCATCATGACACTTAAGGAAATGTGAAGGCTAAATTTCCAAATTAAATAAAAAGCTCTTTGGTGGTGGCATTTTTTTTTTGGGGCGGGGAACTTAAGCCCCTAACCTATAGCTCTTGACCACAGAGTCAATCAACGTGACCTTATAGCTAGTGGCTCTATGTGGGGTTTCCCATTCACTAAATTTCCTTTTAATTTGGTGATAGGCTCTTGAAGTTGAATTGTGCAAAGGTGGTTGGTTGTGTATGAGATAGGTTGCAATCCTATGGTTTTAAAAAAAAAAATTGTTTGATTTTTCTAGTGAAAATTATGGGCATTACATCCTTCTGGAACCCTCCTACTATGACTACACCAAAATGTAGTAGAAAGTTATGTCTAAATTAACCATACGTCCATTAGGATTGCAACAATCAAGTGGGGAATCCCATCTAGTAGTTTGAGGGCATGGTTGAATGGAGTTACCAAACGAAAAGGAAGGATCCACGTTCATTTTATCTAAAGAGGAAGAAGTTGAAGTTGTCCCATGGTACAAGGACATGGTTGGTATTGGTTGTGGCCTTCAAGTTTCTCAACTAAAAGCTAATGTGTCCCAAATGATCAAATCAAGGCCTAACCCATTCACAGATGACATGTTAGATAGGTCATTGTGGGTTTTTTTTTTGACTTAGGCATCTAGATTTGAAAATTAGAACTATAGAAGGGGTGGACATAGATAGATAAATAATGCTACGACCCTCCATTGTCTTATCCTTTCATGAAAACTTGGAGAATTTATACAACAACAACCACTATGGGTCTAGCAAAATTTAAAACTATGATGGAACATGTGTATAGGCTAGTAGAAAATGTGGCATGCAAGTAATTACAGGGATGGGTTTTAGATGTGTACCCCACTTAATCTGCAAAAGTGAAGAGTGGATCATAGTAACTTTTTTTTTCTACCTAGTTCAATCAAAGATACATATCAAGACTATATTTCCAATTGTGAGTCAGGGGCATACATGGAATCCCAAGAACATACCTAGATGAAAAAAGAGTTATTTTTTAATTGGTAAAAAAAAATTATACATCAATCCATAGTGTGGTTTCACCCATAAATAGATCTCTTCTTGTCTTTGATCCATGGTCTACAAAGAGTATGCTTTATAACATGTACTTTACTTATTTTTGTCTTATTTCACTTACCAACAAAAGGGAGCAACATACATGACAAGTAGATCATATTTATATAAATAAAAATAATAAATGAAATAATAATAAACTATAACACAAATCGAATAAACAATAAAAATATAGCACATGATGTCTATTGGGTCATTACCAAAGTAAAGTCTTGAAATACTTTACCTGAAATATTTGGTTATGATTCTAGGTGCTCAGATAGTAACCTCCCACCATGCTTCACATGCCTACCAAAACATATTTATATAATTGAGGGAGTAACAAACATACATCATAAATATCCTAACAATAGTGCATGCACAACCATCAATTATTATAGAAGGAAAGCAACATAATGACATATCAGTAAAAGGACAAATAATTACATTGTACAAATCTAAGGGCAATCCATTTGAGTAAAATATCCAAAATTTTGTAGTGTGTTAAAAAATATAAATTCATTGAAGTGTCCACCATTGACATTGTTGCATCATCTAACAACGGTGCATGAAGTTGGGTACCAATTTTCTGGCCACTTATGAATTTTTTTTAAAAGCACGCTCGCGTTATAACGCAAGCACGTTATAATGCGCACGCGTATTTTGCGTTAAAAAAAAAAGAAAAAGTGAAATTATTTTCCTTGGAATACCAACCCAAAGGCTTAGAGGGCATTCCCAATAAGGCCAGAGACGTGTTTTTGCAAATTCTACAATTTTTCATATAATCAGGTCTGTGCTCACCATCAAGATTGCATCTAGTTCAATATTGGAAAAATTGAAAACATGGGTAATTTTAGGTTCTCTCTTAGCTATACAACGATGTAATTTTTTCACTTTTCGACAATGTTAGGCCTTTCATCCATAATTTCTTTTGTTTTTATGTCTGTTTTTTTTCAAAAAGCAGTGTTTAGTGTTTTTTTTGTTATAAATTAACCGTTCATCAAAATTTCAAATAAATTACATTTTTAGAAACTAGACTCCATTCTACAATTTTTTTAAAAGAAAAAAAATTATTACTTTCAAAAATTTGTAGGGGAGCATAGCCAAAATTCTGCTTTTTAGGAAGTTCCCACTTAGAAAATTAGTAAAAAATAAAATATTCATTAAAAATTATCAAAAAATTGTGCACCAACTAGATGCTATTAGCTAACTTCTGACCTGTAGCGATTTTAAAATATACAAAAAAATTTTACCGTGTTTCAGTCGTACAAGAGTTGCTATGTTATGTTTTTCCGACAAAATAGCACCAGTTGTACATCCCTCTTTTGAACCCTTAATCTCAACCATTTTCAAAATAAATTAGTATTTTAGAAATTAGAACTGAACTTCGATCCTTGTTTTATTCCATCTCAAAATTTTGGAGTGTAACTATCCTCAATTTCCGTCCAAGGTCACATTTCACGATTTCAGAAAAAAAAAGTGACCACTTGCCCTTTTGGGAACCATCTTGGTGCACTTACCCAGCTCTCACATGCCTACAAAAAAGTTAGACAATTGAGGTAGTAATGAATGAACATAAAAAAATCCTAACAATAGTGCATGCATAGCAACATATTGGTCAAAAAAGAGTGAAATGATCCCATATTTAAATAATTTAATTAATATGAATGGGGGTGTTCAAATATAGCCATAAAATTATAAGAGTTGTGCATTATACATGCTCTTTTATTATCTCACTATATAAAGTGAATGGGATCATGGAAATGAAACCCTAGACAATTTGTAAAATGATGTAAAAATGATAGGATTAGTGGAGAAAACCAGATTCACAAGTACCCTTATCTATAATATGAAAGGAGAAATGATAGATTGACATTACCTAAAACCATGAAGAGCATCTAACAAGCATGCCACATGATGGTCATTTAGCAAGGAGATTGAAACACCAAGAAAAATTATGGAGGAAATGAAAAAGTGTGGGAAACAATCCCATGCACGGATGTGAATTGGATTTAATTGAGTTAAGAGATGGCTAAGGTTTGTGCCAATGCAAGTTTTTTATGTGACATTAGGAACATTAAAAAGTGAGTTTAATACATAAATAAGTGAGGAGTGAAATTTCTATTTCAAGATGTAATTGCAAGTTTATATGGACAAGAGTAGGATATTTTTTAACTTTTTGTGTTGGTCAAAGAGAAAGGTAATCGAGGAAATAGGGAAAACAAATTGGATGTCATCTCCAAATAACCATTTTTTGACCTTTGTGTGCATAATGAACCCTCTTGTGTTCATCAAAAATTCCCAAAAGTTGATACAATAGTTATAAGCTCTTAAGTTGCATACAAAGAAACCCAAATAAATCATGACAATCTAATATGTCATTTAGGAAGTCAGGGTGCATGAAGTTAGCTATAATATTATAAGAGAGTAACTATGTAGCAAAAGAAAATTCATGCCTACCTATTTGTTCTAATTGTACATCATGATCCAAACCATTCTCCTTATTATGATTTTTTCCCATCATGTACTAATAAAGACCTCATGATTAGATGAATTCTAAGCCAATGTAGGCTTGAAAAGAGGAGTTCTCAAAGAGAAAGGATGATGATGATGATGAGGCATTGGCATAAACTAAATACAAAAATCTATATTGCTTCTGGATTTGATTGTGTTGAAATTTTCTAGCATCATCATCACTTTCTTCTCCTCTTGCTCTATCTTGATGATGGATCACAGAGTGTGATCCAAAACATTGATGCTAAAAAATTTCAACACAATTAAATCCAGTACAAATACAAATCTATGATATGGATTGTGGAGTCTTGATATCATTAAATACAAAAACCATGAAAGAATGCAATGATGAAACAAGGTAAGGGTACTAATATAAATCTCATAAAATTAAAAGGTCTCATATTTAAAAAATAAATTAGAAATAGAAATAAAGTAATAAAGTAATAAGGCTAAGACGTAAGAGGGTGTAAGATCAAATGAGGTCACCAAAATGAAAAGAAAAATAAATAATCTTTTGGTATTTTCTAATAAGATCTAGTGGGAGGGGGGGGAGGGGAATCAAACAAAAACAAATGATTCATTTACTCTAGGATTACTAAGCAACAAAAAAGTATGCTACCAAAATAAATGCTCAAATTTAAATAAATAAAACAATGATACTTAGCTCTAAGCTTGATAAAGATTTCTTATGACACATGTGGCTAATTTATTGACACTCTGAAAATTTTCAAATGAATGTACATTGTAGACAATTGAATTATTTGTTTGATGTCTAGGTCCACACCTATGTCCATAGATATAAACTCTATTTGTAGATCTAAATTATGTTGAATTTTATGTCAACAATCTATTTATTTTGATGTTTTAAGCCTTCATTTGAAAATAGGTGTTAATGGAGAATATTTAGGAGGTTGTTGGACTACAAAGGTTTAGCTTTTCTCAAACTCTTGTTAGCAATTAAATATTTTGGTGAAAATAATTGAAGAATCTTTGTTAAAAGAAAGTTCATTCTAAATAATTTCTTTTTGGAATCAAATTAAAAAAGAGACCATTCTATAGGTGTAGCTTAGCTTATAAGCAAACTTTGTTTTTGAACAAAACTTTATTTTTATTCCAAACTTCTTTAAAAAAATATGAATCTTCAAATATCATAGTTTGTCCAAAACTACGTGTAAAAAGAAAAAGTTTGCTTACAAATTAAACTACAAAAAATAAAAAACCGTGTAAAAAAAAGTTTGCTTAAAAACTAAGCTACAAAAATAAAAACCATGCAGAAAGAAAATTTGCTTAAAAGTTAAGCTACAAGAAAAATCAAATTTTGATCACACAACTTTTTGCTCAAAATGATATAAAAAGAAAAAAAATAAAAATAAAAAAATCTTATGATCACACAACCTTTTGCTTAAAACTATGTTAAAAAAAAAATCTTATGATCACACAAGCTTTTACCAAAAACTATGTTTAAAAGGAATTTCTTGAAACCTAAGCTAGGAAGAAATCAATCTTTGATCACATAACTTTATTTGATTCTCTTCAACTTTGATCATAAAAGGAATTTCTAAAACCTAATCTAGGAGGAAATCAATCTTTTGATCACATAATCCTTTATTTGATTCTCAACTTCCTTTGATCATAAAGTTGAAGGCACTAATCATAATCCTTGTTAAAAAATAGAGTAGGAGAAAAAACACACATAAACAGAGACACAAAAAATATAACACAAAAATCTACACAATGTGCTACAGCACTGCAACTCTATTTATCAATTTCATCAAACATTACATTTGATTCGAATACTTCAGCATTCAACATTTCTACCTCATGATTTTTGATCATTCAACACTAACATAACCTATTACATTTGCTTCATTTATGGAGGTCTTAAGAACAATCTAGAACCTCCTAAGGAGATGGAACAACAATATAAAATTATATTTTATGTTGCCCACAATCCGTGTGAAGCAAGCTAATGGTACGATGGACAGACTGGGGTGTTGATAAAAAAAATATATTCAAATCTTGCTGAGATTTGCTTTCAATGATATCTTAAATGTTGCAGATATAATATGCATATGGAGTATTTGAAACATGACAGTAGGAGGATTTGAAACATGATAAGTTAGGCAGAGAGTAGTTGAGATTACTTCCAACACTCCCCTTTAATCTCAACTACGAATTCTGATTTCTTAGTTTCTCTTGTTGACTTTGCATACAAGTGGTTTTAGCTAACCACAAACGTCGCAGAAAGGTGGTTTCAGATTACCACAAACTAATATATTGAAACTAACATATGAGTGGTTTCAGATTACCACAAACTAACATATGGGAAACTAATGCACACACTTTCTGATAATTTCCATAACTTCAGACAACTGGTATCCTCCTCAAATCTTTTCATCTCCTTTATGAACTCTTCTTGCTTTGTTTTCTTGTGCAAACTTGTGACTAAGAACAATTTTTTTTTTCTTTCACCCTAGATAGCTATGCATACAAACTCAAACTTTTTATTATCTTTCATTTTATAGCTGTTGCTGCACCTCAATGATTTCTTCTTTAATT
>VDFB02237602.1:0-12574 GCA_007258455.2 Sequoia sempervirens | reverse complement strand
ACTCTTTTGGCTAATCTTGAGGTGTCCTTGGTATTTTATCATTCGCATTGCTTAGTTATTTTGCACATTTAGAGTAGGATAGAATATCAAGGTATACATTTCTGGCACGCCTGGTGGGACCCACAAATGGGTTCTTATATTTAACCCTTGTTTTAGCTAAGAACTGTGCAGGAAAAGGTTGCAGAAAGGCGGAAGCACCCCTGTCTCTATTGCAGAAAGGCAGAAGCGCCCTCTGCCTTACCGCAGAAAGGCGGAAGCACCCTCTGCCTTGCCGCAGAAAGGCAGAAGCGCCCTCTGGTCTGTTCCAGAAAGGCGGAAGCGCCCCACATTTCAAAGTTTTACTTTCCTCTAACGAGTTTGCTGCAATTAGGGATAAATTTAAAAGGTTTTTCTAACACATTTCTTGCAGTAGGAGAGGCATAACCCTCTTGTTTTCTAGGAAATCTGATAGGGTCTACTGCAGAAAGGCGGAAGCGCCCTCTAACCTTGTGTTATAGAAAGGAGGAAGCACACTCTATCTTTTTGTTGTAGAAAGGCGGAAGCGCCCCCACTTTTGTTGCAGAAAGGCGGAAGCGCCCCCATTTTGCTGTAGAAGGGCGGAAGCGCCCCGATTTTTGCTGCAGAAGGGTGGAAGCGCCCCAAAACATCACAGTTTGGAAGGTAAAACAGTCATTTTTGCTTCATTTTTTCTCCCATTTTTTGCTGTTTTCAAATAGTAACCCTCTAACATCGTTTTGGCAAGGATAGTGGTGTTTATTGCTAACGTTTTGCAGCGTATTGTGGTGAAATTTGACCAAGGACAAAGAAGAAGATAGCTAACATTCGTTTGCAGGGCCATTTATTTAATCAAATTTCTGGAAAAAATTATCCTTGTTGTTCAAATATAGTCTAATTAGGGGGAAGTAACATTTATTGCTTGTTGTGCTTATCTATTATTGTGTTACCCAAGGGGGCATTGATTTGTTTTCGCTTTCCCCTTGCACTTCGTGTGAGCCCGGGGAGTAGTTGGAAACGGTTAGTGTCTTCTTTCTAGTGGGGACCGCTTGGGGATTTCTCATCACCCCAAGGATGATTCCAACCACTGCATCGGGCGTGGGGTATATAAAGGGGGGAGAATGAGTTAAAATCTCAACCAGCCATAATTGGCGGAGCTGCCGGCTAGGTGATACCTAGATAGACGCGGAAGAGTTGGTCCAAGCCTTCAAGATTCTCACTGGGTTCCCGACTCCACGCTTGTGACGGGCTAGTGTTCACGGTTGTGCCTCATGTACCGAGAGTATATCGAGGACTCCCTAGAAACCTTGTGCATCCTAGATTAAGACTTTGCCTTGCCATACCCTTAATATTAATCATAGGATTGTGCTTGCTTGAAGTGTTTTCTATGAAAAATCTATGAAATATTTGATACTTTGGCCTTACTTTATCATTTTGCGTCCTTGCCATAGCCTTTACCATCAAAACCAAGTTCTGTCCCACTACAGAAAGGTGGAAGCACCCCTATTTTTGCCACAGAAAGGCAGAAGTGCCCCCGAGCCCCATCATAGCATGGGAGCCATTCTCGCCACAAGTAAAGCATGAAGCACTCCCATTTTGTTGCAGCAAGTAACACCACGCCTCGATTTTGTCAAGCTAACACCTCGATTTTTTAATGGGAGAGGGCGATATCCCTTCTAGACACCTGTACCATTCTATTGATCCATTTAGCCTCTAAATCACCATTTAATTATTCCCAACCATTATCCCATCAAACTAAGCCTTCATTTTTGTCACTCTAAGCCTCCTGAAGCCTCCATTTTGATCCGTTTAAACCTCCATTCTGTCATTCCCAATCTTCGTTAACCCTTTTAAACCCCCATTCATTCTCCACAAATCATCTTTAATCCACCTTCTTCATTTTAATTCTCCATTCACAAGTCAATACCCTCACCTAACAAACATCACAACTTTACCATTCACACCTCCCAAACACCACCCATAGCCAAACCATCTAAACCTTGTGTTACAAAGTGGATATCCAAATTGACTATAGCGCTTGAAGTTGATTATTAGTCTTTAACTTCAACCCCAATCAATTCGCTTCCGTCTTGAGGTGAATTCGGTGTTGTAAGTTATTATCCTCGACCCAATCAATCCATTCCTCTCTTAAGGTGGATTCGGTGCCGTAATCATCCTTCTAATCAATCGCAGCTCTAGGGTCACTAAGGGTAACTTCCTGTGATCAAGCCTAAGGTCTTTCTCTCACATCTTTCCTCACTCAACCAAATCTAATCAAATCCAAATCAAATCCAATCAAATCTCAATCCAATCCAAATCAATCCAAATCCAAATCAAATCCAATCAAATCCAAATCAAATCCAATCAAATCTCAATCCAATCCAAATCAATCCAAATCCAAATCAAATCCAATCAAACCCTAATCAAATCCAATCAAATCCAATCAAATCCAAATCAAATCCAATCAAATCCAATCCAATCAAATCCAATCCAAATAAATCTAAGCCAATCAAAATCTAACCCAATCCAATCAAATCCAATCCAATCCAAATCCAAACTCCATCCAAATCACACCTTGTCCAATCCCAATCAAATCATTTGATGCAAGTACAAGAGTCGCTTATCCTATTTGCATTCCATCTGCACTCCATTCACAAAGTAAAGCAGTGGTCAATTCAACAAGCTCAAAATGCCTAATCAAACAACCCTCAAGATCCCAAAAACACAATTAACGCCTCATCAGACCCTAACAAGGGTACTAACATCTCTCATGATCCTCATAATGGTACTTCATCGCACTCCAACACTGAGAATCAGAATAACTTGCCACATGGAGAAGAAAGTATGGTTAATCAACCTAAACTAACACTTGAGGAACATTTTAGTAATCCCGCCAATGTGCAAATGACTGACCATTTGCTTGAGAAACATGGGGAAGAAATCTTGGCCCACTTAATTGAGAAGGGTGTTAAACCCCTCTAATGTTGACTTGTCCAAATATAGGGGTGTGGCCTCTATCTAACGCGGCTCCATGGGTTCCAAAATGCTGTCTATACTTTCTCCAATGTTCTCTAGCTTCCAGGGTTGGCATCAACCAAATTTGGTGTCGCCACTTTATCAGGTTAATTATCCCCACATCGCCGGGACTACAGCCATAAGTGTAACTGCTCGGGATCCAGTTAATCTTTATACTTGCAGATGCCACAAACGCTGCCTTCAAGAACCTCCTCCATTAACGTTAACAACACCTCCTCCTTCCAACCAACCTCCAGTTAACATTGGGGGCACCTCCTTTGCCACATCGCTTTCGCCTCCTGGGACCACCAACATACCACCTCAACAGGTTCACCAATCTACCATTCCGCCTCAATTACCTCCACAAGGCACACCCCAGCTGAACATTCCTGGCGGTACCCAACAACCCCCTTTACAAAACGCGCCCACACTACATCTGCCATCTCATCCGCAACAGTCTATACCCAATGCTTTGGCCTCTTCACAACAACCATCCTACCAATCACAAGGCAATCCATCTCAACCTACTGCCCAAACCATATCTCCCTTTCTTGTGTCCCTTTTGCATCCAAAGGTCCAACCACAACATAATATCCCACCCCAGTCCATACAACACTCGACGCCACAACAACAACCTCCACAACACTACTACTATCACAACCAACAACAATTTCCCCAACAACCGCTTTACACGACCTCCCAACCATCACAACAATACCCTCAATACCAACAAACCAACATGCAACATCCTACCCAAGTTCCTCAACAACCTACCCCACACGTTTACCAAACAAATTCATATTATGCCCCACAACAACAACCCCCATATCAACAAAATCCTCCACCTTACCAACAAGCCATGTCATCATCCAATCATCCAAACCCATGTTTCAACAATCCGACGCACTTTCAACAAGATCCCTCATCATTCTATCATCAATATCCTAACAACCCACCACCAGCTAGCTCGGATTTGTTGGAAATCAAAGCCGCACTTAAGGATCTTCAAGCTGGGACTACAAAACAATCATTCAAATTTGAAGATATATGCCCATATCTGTTTGATCCCTCCATCTCATTGATCCCATTTCCTAAACATTTCGAGATTCCAAGATTTGACAAATACAAGGGAGACAAAGACCCTAAGGCTCACTTGCAGGAGTTTTATTCACAGTGTCAAGAAGTCATGTACAGTGATAACTATCTCTTGCGTTTGTTCCCGTGGAGCCTAGCAAGCCACGCCTTAGATTGGTTCATGACTCTTGAGAAGGGGTCCATAAAAACTTTTGCGGACCTGTCAGAAAAGTTTGTATCCTACTTCTCTTTCAATTTGCAAAAGGATACGGACACCTTAGATCTCCTAAAAGAGAAACAACATGATGGAGAAACTTTTACTAGCTACCTACAACGGTGGCGTGCATTAGCAAGTCGAATGAAGAATCCTTTGAAAGAAAAGGACATGGTCACCCTTTTCGTGGAAAATTCTCATCCTGACATGGCCCACAATTTTAGACTACACTGTGTCACCACTTTCGCAGAGATAGTGGAAAAGGGACCCATCCTTGAACGTGCCCTTATTGCCAAAGGTCACATTAAAATACACAGTCATGATAAAGAAAGGTCATTTGGAGATAAACCACGGTTCTGGAATAAGAACAAAAATGCGGTGAATGACGGTGTGACAGACACCAAACATGTCCAAGTGGCTAATGCATCCCAAAAGCAACAGCAGTCTATACCCAACGCCATATATGTACCACAAGGGGCACCTCGTCCCCCTCAACAGTCAAACCAAAATAATCAGGGGAACACCAAACGAAATATGCCCAATTGGGTGAACCCCTGAGTGTCGTTTTCAATAAATTGCTACAAATCAATTACCCCATCACATACCCTATCACCAGGCCATTCGATGAGTCCAAACCCAAGCCAGCATGGTTTAAAGAAAATGAGTATTGTGACTTCCATAAAATCAAGGGACACTCTTTGAATAAGTGTCAGGGTTTGAAGAATTATGTCCAAGATCTCATCGGTCGAGGAGATATCAAGGTTGACCCCAGTCAACCTTCGTCGTCCAATGCTCAGCTGCAAATCTATCAAAACGCCTTCCCAAACCATAGTCAAGGCCCTAGCACCTCCAACAGTAATCCCCAAAACAACAGCACAAATAATGTAAATTACAAGAATACGCCCTTCAATTATGAAGGTGTTATTCATTACATTGAGCAGGTGGAACCCCGAGTGTCCATGATACACGTTAAAGCCAAAGACCCTCAATGTGCTGTGACTACACGACGAGCCCGCATCACTGTCCCTACAGCCTCTGCACCCATCCAACCCACTCCTGTAAACTCTCAATATAACATTCTTGATCACCTAAGGAAGACCCCCGCTCATATATCCATTTTGGATTTGCTTAAGTCTTCCCTGGTACATCAAGAGATCCTCAATAGAGCCTTGCAGGAGACCCATGTACCAAATGACATCGACCCCACACAATTCCAAGCTTTGGTGGGACACTTGGCTTCATCTCATCACCTCCAGTTCAGCCAAAATGATATGCCAAATATCGATATCAATCATAACCGCCCACTACATATCGAAGTTATAGTTGCCCGCCATAAAATAAAAAGGGTCTTGGTAGATAATGGCTCTGCCCTCAACTTATGTACTTTGAAATTCATAAAACAGGTAGGGTATACTCAAGCGGACTTAAGCAATCAGATCATTACAATTAAGGCTTATGATAATGCAAAAAGAAATTCAGAAGGGATGAAATGCTATGTAAGTCGTGCCCTCCACCTACCATCAGTGCCTCAAATTCCCAGTCAATGGACAAGAGATCACCATCTATGCCGACCCCCAACCATTCGAATGTTGTCGCGATTTAGAGGCGTCATTTCCCCATTTACATTATTGTCCTGGGGTTGAAATGGGGGCATCCCAGTCATCACCTGTTAATCCACCATCCACCAGCATAACCACTCCATCCCCCACTGATCCTACAGTCACAAAAGTCTAGATCATTGACAAAGGGTGTGGCGAGTACGAAATGCACACTGCCCTTAATGTAGCAACCATGCCACCATCGCCACATGAGAATGGTCAACCTTCCCACGCTTCCCCAAAGGAAGACAAGATTGTCACCTTCCGGGGAAAAAATATCCCTACCACCACTTTTGTATCCCCAAGTATCAAGACAGATGCTCCAGAAGAAGACATAAGCCAATGGGTTTACCTAGAAGAGCTTCAGCCGGAAACTCCTCTCAAGGAGTACTTCCAAGAAAAGTACCCCTGGCCGACAAAGTTCGTGGAAAAGCATAACTATCAAGGCAGAGGCCTCAGAAAGCAAGAACAAGGGTGGTTACAACCCATTGATACGTCTCTGCTACCAAAAAATGTGGGCATTGGGTATGACAAAAAGCAGAAAGGCCCTGCAACACCACCTAATACTTCCAATAGTATCACCATGGACGATGGCTCATTGGCAGACATACCCGAGGAGGAATCCATCATACATGCGTACGATGATGTTGATCACAATGACTTGTCGTCCATGTTTGAATGCCTATCCGTTTGCACCATTAGCCTATCCCTTCGTCACCCTGAACTCATCGATTGGGACTTACATAACACCCCACCTGTCAGTATGTCTATGGACACGTACGTCAACCTTATGGGATTGGGGGAGGATGAACACTCCAGTCGCAAAAATAAAAATAAGAAAAGTAAAAAGAGGTCATCTAGTGAAAACCTCCCTGAGGCACTTCCTGACCTGGAAAAAATAAAAATAAAGGACGCATCTTAAGGCGAAAACCTCGAAGAGGCGCCGGAAGATGGAGATGGTCATCTTCCCCTTATGGGAACTCAGCTATCTGCCAGATCATCTATCCTGATTGAAGAGACACAAGAAGTTAATTTGGGAACTGCTGAAAGTCTGAGGATCACCTATGTATCCAAGTCACTCTCCGAACAAGAGTATCCAATCTTTGTGCAGCTACTCCGAGAAGGAATCATCAACTTTGCCTAGTCATACTCAGACATGCCAGGCTTAGACCCTGCTTTAGTGGTTCATCACTTGGACATTCGCCCAGACGCCAAGCCTATCAAGCAAAAATTTTGTAAGATGCACCCGCAAGTCGCATTGTTAGTTAAGAAGGAATTGGAGAAGTTACTGGACTCGGGTTTTATCAGACCAATTGACTACTCCGAATGGATCTCCAATATAGTCCCCGTGGCTAAACCAAACGGAGACATTCAGATATGCACAGACTTCAGAGATCTTAACAAAGCCTGCCCAAAAGATGATTTCCCTCTTCCCAACATTGACATGTTGGTTGACCTAACTGCAGGACATGAGATGTTATCCCTTATGGATGGCTTCTCTGGCTACAACCAGATCTGAATTGCACCTGAAGACCAACATAAAACGGCCTTCACAACTCCTTGGGGCACCTTCTGTTACAATGTTATGCCCTTCGGTCTCAAAAATGCGGGGGCAACGTATCAAAGAGCCATGACAGTTATCTTCCATGACCTCATCCATATCATCACGGAAGACTATGTTGATGACTTATTAGGGAAGTCCAGGACGCGAGCAGAACATCCTGCCATCCTGAAGAAGATATTTGAGCGGTTAGAGCATTATAAGTTGCGGCTGAATCCAAAAAAGTGTGTCTTTGGGGTCACGTCAGGGAAATTGCTGGGTTTCATAGTCTCTCGCAGAGGTATTGAAGTTGATCCTGCCAAGGTAAAGGCTATCCTGGATATGCCACCTCCACGCAATCTAAAGCAGTTAAGGAGCCTCCAGGGAAAGATGCAGTCTATCCGTCGGTTCATAGCCCAGCTCGCAGATAAATGTCAGCCATTTACCCATCTTTTGAAGAAAGATTCCACCTTCCGATGGACTCCACAGTGTCAAATGGGTTTTGATAAAATCAAGGAATATTTAGCTCATCCACCGATTTTGATGCCGCCTATTCCAGGAAAACCCCTCTTGCTTTATATCTCTGCTACCTCAGTCGCACTGGGGGCATTATTGGCGCAACATGACGAGTCACTCAAGGAAAGGGCAATCTACTACATCAGCCGAACACTAGTTGGCTATGAGTTAAATTACTCCCCTATGGAAAAAGCTTGCCTAGCACTGGTTTTCAGTACACAGAAACTCCGCCATTACATGCTCAGTCACCCAGTCAAGTTAATTGCTAAAATTGATCCCTTGAAGTACCTGTTATCTAGAATCACTTTGACCGGCCGCATGGCCAAATGGGTCATGCTCCTTAGTGAATTTGACATAGAGTATGTAGAGCGCAAAGCCATAAAAGGACAAGTTATTGCTGATCAATTGGCCGAAGCACCATTGGCAGATGCTTACCCACTCGACACTGAATTCCCGGATGAAGAAATCTATACAGTGACACAAGTACCAACCTGGACGTTATATTTTGATGGCTCATACACTCATAGTGGATCTGGAGCAGGAATCCTATTAGTCACTCCTCAAGGTGACTACATCCCAAAATCATTCAGGATAGCGTTTCCATGTACCAACAATATGGCAGAATATGAAGCTCTTCTTACCGGCCTTAGAATTGCAAAACAGTGGCACATTACACATTTGAAAGTCTTTGGTGATTCCTTGCTGGTTATCAGACAAGTTAATGATGAATTTCTCACAAAGGATGACAAACTGTTACCCTATAAACGCATGGTGGATGATTTCAAAAAATATTTCACCTTCATACAGTTTGACCAAATCCCACGAGTACAAAATAAAGTAGCAGATGCCATGGCCACTATTGGTTATTTGATTGACATGCCCAAGGATCGAACAGAGTGTGAGTTTCTTGTCGAACAACTATTAATCCCTGCATATGATGTTCCTGACACTGACATGGTGTGCGATATTGTAGGTCCCGCCTCCCCATGGTACCAAGACATATATACTTACCTCCATGACAATACCATACCCCCAGAACTTACACGCAACCAACGTAAATCCTTTATCCATCGTTCGTCCTGATACATCATCGTTGGTGATACGCTTTATCGTCGTGGGTATGATGGAATCCTCCTGAGATGTCTGAATGAGACTGAGGCCCAAACGGTACTAACGGAAGTACATGGTGGTATTTGTGGGGCTCACTCAAATGGTATGGCTCTGGCCAAAAGAATCTTGCAGGCTGGATATTACTGGCCTACATTGGAACATGATGCCTGCGAATTCGTGAAGAAATGCCTTCCATGTCAACAACATGCGGATTTGATCCACGCTCCAGCACAAGATCTTCAGCCGCTCTTGGCACCGTGGCCGTTTTCTCAATGGGGTTTTGACTTGATTGGTAAGATTCACCCACCATCATCCGACGGCCATACATTCATCATCACCGCAACTGAGTACTTCACCAAATGGGTGGAAGCAATGCCACTCTCCCAAATCATCGGTACTCAGATTTCTAAATTTATCCTCTACCATATTCTTTGCAGATATGGTATCCCATCCACCATCATTTCTGACAACGGAAAGCCATTCAAAAACCAAGCCGTGAGACACCTTTGTGACACCTTCCATATTTAGCATCGTTGGTCGATGCCTTATTATCCTCAGGGTAATGGTCAGGCAGAAGCAACCAACAAAACCCTCATCCGCATCCTCAAAAAGGTTGTCAATAACACTGGACGAGATTGGCACCTTCACATTCATCCCGCCCTCTGGGCATACCGCACATCCATCCGCACCCCAACGGGCACCACCCCATACTCCTTAGTGTATGGTGTTGAAGCCGTCTTGCCAATCGAGGTTGAGCTCCCCTCATTGAGAATTTCTTTGAAGAACCTCATCAGCGAAGAAGATGCTCGCATTGCGCGGCTTGCACAGTTAGAGTTACTGGATGAACGGAGAGTAAGAGCCTATGACCACCTACAAGTATACCAGAATCGCCTTAAATGTCATTACCATAAGAAGGTCCGCCCCAGGCAATTCCAAGTTGGTGAACTTGTTCTCAAGGAAAATCAACGCACTCAGCTAGACCGTGACAAGAAAGGCAAATTTGAGGTGAACTGGTTAGGGCCGTATATCATAACTGCCAAATATGGATCTGGAGCTTACAGGTTGGATACTCTGGAAGGAGATCCCCTTGATGAACCTGTCAATATCCTCCATCTGAAAAGGTTCTACGCTTAAGTCCGCTTGATCTACCCTATCAAAAAATTGAAAAAATCAAAAAAATCAAAAAAGTGACAAAAAAAAATCCAAAAATAGTAAAGAGAAATAAATCCGTCCTATGGTGAAAACCACCTCTTGGTGGCGCCTTGGATAAGTATGGATGGTGAAAACCTGGTAACAGGCGTCATCCATAGAGGGCTTAATCATTATCTACCTAGCATCCTAGGTATTTTAGGTTGTCGTCCTCACTATCACCCCCATCCACATCGGCCTAGGCCATTTGGTATTTGTTGATTGAGCACTGGACGACTCATATTACCTACCCCTCATCCTGAGCTTTTCTGTATCCCAATTTGAGCTTATATATCTGTCGGTCGGTCGGTGTCATCATATAGGATCATCCATTGTGTCGGTCCCCATCTAGGTCTTGTCCTCTTACGTCATTTTCCTCCTTTGTCGAACTACGTTGCCCCTGCGCTTTCACGTAGGCAAGGCTGATCACTCGATCTGCCCCCGGGGCATTTTTGGATCAACTTTGCTTTGGTCCTCTATCACTTCATCTTCACTAAGACTCTTTCCGCTTTATCCATGGTCTTTTTCCATGAACTACGAGGGCTTTGTGCTTTCACGTAGGCAAGGCCAATCTTTGATCGGCCCCCGAGCCCCTAGCTCTTTAGGTTGTGTCTTGTCTCCCTTGTGTTGTGTCATCAAGCTATGCCTTTATCTAGCTGGCCCTTAACAAACAAAACCCACTTGTACCAACGAATCTGATCAATTTTGAATATCCTATATCATATCGATCTCTTCACTTAGTATCCATCATAGGTCTCAGCAGGATACATCCTTCCTAAACAGACCTCATCAATTCCATCTATCCCCTTGATCCTATGGCAATGGACATTTGAAATTGATTGCGATCTTTTGATGCTTTTGGTTTTTGTTTATCATTTGAGCTCCCTATGATCACTTGTCAAGGCCACCATAATCCCTCATATTATGGCGTGTTTTGAATGATCTACATAGGGGCATATCTTGATCTTTTCTTTGATGGTGTCTTCTCGGTTGTCCCACATAGTACCCACCAAGATCCTAGCGGTCTTGTGTTATGTTGGGGCATCCTTTCATGCTTGTGGTTATCTCAATACCGGACCCGAACAAGGTCTTCATGACTTTGGGGTATTGGGATAGCTTTCTTGTCCGGCGTGTTTGTCTTATGCATTAGACACTAATCTACCTCGGTCCTCTATACCTTGGTGTATCGTGTCTTATGCTATAGCAAAAACCAGTGCTCTGAAGATGGTTAATTGAACTAGGATTGCATTTTTCATAATCATTGCATTAACACTCACCCTATGGTTTTGGTTGTGCAAATACTTTCCCTCATTCTTTGCCCTTCTTCTCAGGATACTGATAATTTTCAACAAATGCCAAATGACATCCATCCTCACAATCACCACATACCCACCTTCCATTATCATGACAGTTCTTATTGGCACTAATGGCCGTGTGTTACTTTCTCTAAAAATACAAAAATACTATGTCATATATCCATTGTCACTTGCATTACGTGTTAGGTCCATCGCCACCCGCATCATCACATGTTAGGTCCATACATACTTCGCCACCTGCATCACAAAGTGTTAGACACATAATACATCACATCCTACATATATAAAAGGTTCATACAAAATCCATCATACACATATACATGCATGACAAATAAGCCAACTAGACATCCATATATATAAATCATCATAGATCCCATAGGTACACATACAACATCACCATTCACATCCATAAAATTATCCATATTCCATAAACACATATATCTACTCATCTACATGAACATCTTCTATCATCAACATAAACATAAATAAACCAACGCATAGGCATAAATAAGCATAAGTATGATTATCCATATGACATTATTCATATTCCAATCATCCCTGTAAATAACCCAACATATGAACATAAATAACCCAATGCATCCATCATAAACATATAATACCATATACACATGCATATAAGCATCCATCATAAACAGAAACATACTACATGGTGTCAATACAAACTGTCTCATATCAAAATAATATAACATGTGTCCCATGTCCATCATACATATATCCCTCATATGACAAAGTACAAAACCCAGAGATATAGAACATCTCTGACCTTTGTCAATACATCCTACACTCTATCCTGCATCTGTCGAAAACTCAGTAGCCTGTCACCTCCCAAATGAACTCCCCACGTCTGATCTCTGTGGAGACTCAGGTCCTGCTCCTCTGCCGGGTGAAACACCTGGTGAATCACTAAAACCACGTGTCTATGTCCCCAATGACTGAGATGGCGCTGGCATCTGAGGTGTCTGCCTGGTATACTAGAATAACCGCTGAG
>VDFB02237600.1:0-13955 GCA_007258455.2 Sequoia sempervirens | reverse complement strand
CGACGAGATGGGACCTAGGTGAAGATCGACACAATGGATGATCCTACCTGACGAAACAAACGTGAATGATGTAAGCTTAGAGTGGGATACCAAAAAGCTCAGGAATGGGGGATAGACTAGATGGGTCATCCAATGCTCAACCAATATTTACCAAGCAGCTTGGGATGAGATGGGTGAGGACAATAGTGTGGATGATGGCATAAAATAACTAGGATGTCAGGTAGATAATGATTAAGCCCTCTATGGATGACGCCTATTAACAGGTTTTCACCATCCATACTTATCCAAGGCGCCACCAAGAGGTGGTTTTCACCATAGGACGGATTTATTTTTTCTTGACTATTTTTGAATTTTTTTGTTTTTGATTTTTTTGATTTTTTAATTTTTTTGATTAGGTGGGGTAACTGAGCATATTTAGGCGTAGAACTTCTTGAGATGCATGATATTGATGGGCTCATCAAGGGGTTCTCCTTCAAGAGTAGTCAACTTATATGCCCCAGATCCATATTTAGCTGCTATGATATAGGGCCCCAACCAATTTGCCTCAAATTTTCCTTTCTTGTCTCGGTCTTGCTGAGTACACTGGTTCTCCTTAAGGACAAGCTCGCCCACCTGGAATTGGCGAGGACGAACTTTCTTGTTATAACTACATCCGAGGTGATTTGGTATGCTTGGGTGATGGTCGTGAGGCTTTTATTCTTGCTCATCCAAGAATTCCAAATTTTGTGCAAAGCCATGCAACATGAGCATCCTCTTCGCTGATAAGGTTCTTCAGAGAGATTCTCAATGATGGAAGTTCAACCTCGATTGGCAAAACGGCTTCAGCACCAAACACCAAAGAGTAGGGGGTGGCGCCTGTCGGGGTGTGGATGGATGTGCGATATGCCACCCAGAGGGCAACGATGAATGTGGAGGTGCCAATCTCGTCCACTATTATTGACAACCTTTTTGAGAATATGGATAAGGGTTTTGTTGGTCGCTTCCGCCTGACCATTACCCTAGGGGTAATAAGGAATTGACCAATGGTGCTGGATATGGAAGGTGTCACAGAGGTGGGCTTCTGCGGATTGGTTTTTCAATGGTTTGTCGCTGTCGAAAAGCGATGGTGGATTCGGATGCTGGCATCCGGCAGAGAATATGGTAGCGATGAATTTGGAAATTTGAATGTCGGTGATTTGTGAAAGGGGCATTGCCTCCACCCACTTGGTGAAATACTCAGTGGCGGTGATTATGAATGTATGGCCATCGGATGATGGTGGGTGAATCTTGCCAATCAAGTCGAAACCCCACTGAGAAAACGGCCATGGTGCCAGGAGGGGCTGAAGATCTTGTGCTGGGGCATGGATTAAATCTGCATGTTGTTGGCATGGAAGACACTTCTTCATAAACTCGCAAGGATCGTGTTCCAATGTAGGCCAATAATATCCAGCTCGTAGGATCCTTTTGGCCAGAGCCATACCATTTGAATGTGCTCCACAAACACCGCCATGTACCTCCGTTAGTGTGGCATGGGCTTCGGTCTCATTTAGACATCTAAGGAGGATTCCATCATACCCGCGACGATAAAGCGTATCACCAATGATGACATATCGGGAAGAGCGATGAACGAAGGATTTGCGTTGATTACGTGTAAGATCCGGGGGTATAATGTTATCATGGAGGTAGGTGTAGATGTCTTGGTACCATGGGGAGGTGGGACCCACAATTTCGCACACCATGTCAGTCTCAAGGATATCATATGCTGGGATTAAAAGTTGCTCTACAAGAAACTCACATTCTGTTTGGTCCTTGAGCATGTCCAGCAAGGAGCCAATAGTGGCCATCGCATTAGCCGCTTTGTTTCGTACCCTGGGAATCTGTTCAAATTGTATAGAGGTGAAATATTTCTTGAAATCATCCACCATGCATTTGTAGGGTAACAACTTATCATCCTTGGTTAGGAACTCATCATTAACTTGTCTAATGACTAGCAAAGAGTCACCAAAGACTTTCAATTGGGTTATGTGCCATTGTTTTGCAATTTTGAGGCCGATGAGGAGAGCCTCGTATTCTGCCATATTGTTGGTACATGGGAATGCTATCTTGAATGACTTTGGGATGTAGTCACCTTGAGGGGTAACTAATAAAATGCCTGCCCCCGATCCATTATGTGTATATGATCCATCAAAATACAGTGTCCACGTGGGGGTCTCATCAACAAAGAAGACTTCTTCATCAGGGAATTCCGTGATCAATGGATGAGTATCAACTAGAAGAGCTTCGGCTAACTGATCTGTGATTATCTGTCCCTTAATATCCTTGCGGTCCACATATTCTATGTCGAATTCACTGAGGAGCATGACCCACTTAGCCATGTGGCCAGTCAGAGTGGTTCTAGATAACAGATACTTCAATGGATCAATTTTGGCAATTAATTTAACCGGATAGCTAAGCATGTAATGTCGAAGCTTCTGTGTAATGAAGACAAGTGCAAGGCAGGATTTTTCCATGGGGGAGTAGTTTAGCTCGTAGCCAACCAATGTCCGACTGATGTAGTAGATTGCCCTCTCTTTCGACGACTCATCATGTTGTGCCAACAATGCCCCCAGCGCGACTGAAGTGGTAGAGATGTAAAGCAAGAGGGGTTTGTCGGGAATAGGGGGCATCAGTATCGGGGGATGGGCTAAATATTCCTTAATTTTATCGAAGCCCATCTGACACTGCTGGTTCTATCGAAAGGTGGAATCTTTTTTCAGGAGATGAGTGAATGGCTGACACTTATCTACCAGCTGGGCTATGAACCGACGGATGGACTGCATCTTCCCCTGGAGGCTTCTTAACTATTTGAGATTGCGTGGAGGTGGCATGTCCAGGATAGCTTTTACCTTGGCGGGATCAACCTCAATGCCCCTGCGAGAGACTATGAAACCCAACAACTTTCCTGAAGTGACCCCAAAGACACACTTTTTTGGATTCAGTCGTAGCTTGTAGTGCTCTAACCACTCAAATATCTTCTTCAAGATGGCAGGATGTTCTACTCATGTTTTGGATTTTCCTAATAGGTCGTCGACATAGTCCTCCATGATGATGTGTATGAGGTCATGGAAGATGACCGTCATTGCCCTCTGATATGTTGCCCCCGCATTTTTGAGACCAAAAGGCATAACATTGTAACAAAAGGTGACCCAAGGTGTTGTGAAGGCGGTCTTATGTTGATCCTCAGGTGCGATTCGGATCTGGTTATACCCAGAGAATCCATCCATAAGGGATAACATCTCATGTCCCGCTGTTAGGTCGACCAACATGTCAATATTAGGTAGGGGGAAGTCATATTTTGGGTAGGCTTTATTAAGATCCCTGAAGTCTATGCAGACGCGAATGTCTCCATTTGGTTTGGCAACCGGAACTATATTGGAGATCCATTCAGAGTAGTCAATTGGTCTGATAAAGCCTGCCTCTAATAACTTCTCCAATTCCTTCTTTACTAACAAGGCGACTTGCGGATGCATCTTGCGGAGTTTTTGTTTGACAGGCTTGGCGTCTGGGCGAATGTCCAAGTGATGAACCACTAAAGCAGGGTCTAAGTCGGGCATGTCTGAGTATGACCAAGCAAAGTTAACGATTCCCTCTTGGAGTAGCTGCATGATGACCAGATACTCTTGCTCTGAGAGTGACTTAGCTACGTAGGTGACTTTAGGACTTTCATCAGTTCCCAGATTGACTTCTTGAGTCTCTTCAATCAGAATAGATGATCGGGCAGATAACTGAGTTCCCATAAGGGGAAGATGAACATCTCCATCTTCTAGCGCCTCTTCAAGGTTTTCGCCATCAGATGCGTCCTTTATTTTTACTTTTTCAAAGTCAAGAAGTGCCTCAGGGAGGTTTTCACCAGATGACCGTTTTTTACCTTTCTTATTCTTATTTTTGCGACTGGAGTGTTCATCCTCCCCCAATCCCATGAGGTTGACATATGTATCCGCAGACATACTGATAGGTGTGCTAGTATGTAGGTCCCAATCAATAAGCTCAGGGTGACAAAGGGATAGGTTAATAGTGCAGATGGATAAACATTCGAACATGGAAGATAGATCGGCGTGATTGATGTCATCGTACGCACGTATGATGGATTCCTCCTTGGGTATGTCTTCCAATGAGCCATTGTCCACAGCTACACTATTGGAAGCATTAAACGATGTTTCAGGGCCTTTATGCTTTCTGTCATACCCAATGCCCATGTTTTGTGGTAGCAGAGACGTATCAATGGGTTGCAACCGCCCTTGTTCTTCCTTTCCTAGGCCCCTGCCTTGATAGTTATGCTTTTCCACGAACTTTGTTGGCCAGGGGTACTTTTCTTGAAAGTATTCCTTGAGAGGAGCTTCCGGCTGGAATTCTTCTCGGTAGACCCATTGGCTTATGTCCTCTTCCAGTGCATCTATCTTGATACTTGGGGATACGAAAGTGGTGGTAGGGATGTTTTTGCCATGGAAGGTGATAGTCTTATCTTCTTTTGGGGTGGCATGCGAAGGTTGACCATACTCATGTGGTGATGGTGGCATGGTCGCTACATTAAGAGCGGTATGCATTTCATACTCGCCACACCCTTTGTCAATGATCTGGACTTTAGTGACTGTAGGCTCAGTGGTGGAGGATGGAGTGGTTTTTGCAGTGGAGAGCGGATTAGTGGATGATGACTGGGATGCCCCCATTTCAACCCCAGGACAATAATGTAAATGGGGAAATGACGTTTCTAAAGTGCGACAGTATTCAAATGGTTGGGGGTCGGCATAGATGGTGACCTCTTGTCCATTGACTGGGAATTTGAGGCACTGATGGTAGGTGGAGGGGACGGCTTGCATAGCATGGAGCCATGGACGGCCGAGGAGGAGATTATATGGCAAGTCCAGATCAAGGACATGTCAGGTAATGTACTGAACCACCGGTCCCACTTGGACAGGAAGATTGATGATCCCTTCTTAATTCCTTTTTGCATTATCATAAGCCTTGATTGTGATGATTTGATTACTTAAATCCGCTTGAGTATACCCCACCTATTTTATGAATTTTAGAGTGCACAAGTTGAGGTCAGAGCCATTATCTACCAAGACTCTTTTTATTTTATGACAGGCAACCACGACTTCAATATGTAAGGGGTGATTGTGATTGACATCAATGTTTGGCATGTCATTCTGGCTGAAGTGTAGTTGGTGTGATGAAGCTAGGTGTCCTACCAAGGCTCAGAACTGTGTAGGATCAATGTTATTAGGCACATGGGTTTCCTGTAGGGCTCTGTTGAGGATTTCTTGATGCACAGGGGAAGACTTAAGTAAATCCAAAATGGAGATATGTCTGGGGAGTGCCTGTGCGTGATCCAAGGATGTTGTCTTTGGGGAGGAGTCCGCGGGGAGTGATTGGCGGAGTCTCGCAGAGGCTGCGGGAATGATGATGCAGGCTCGTCGTGTAGTAACTTATTGAGGGTCTTTAGCTTTGACATGTATCATGGATACGAGTTCTACTTGCTCAATGTAATGAATAATACCCTCATAATTGAGGGGTACATTCTTATAGCTCACGTTATTTGTGCTGTTGTTTTGAGGATTACTATTGGAGGTGCTCGAGCCTTGATTATGGTTTGGGAAGGCGTTTTGATAGATCTGCAATTGAGCATTGGACGACGGAGCTTGACTAAGGTCAACCTTGATGTCACCTCAATCTATGAGATCTTGGACGTAGTTTTTTAGACCTTGACACTTATTCAAAGAGTGTCCTTTGATTTTATGGAACTCACAATATTCATTTTCCCTAAACCATGCGGGCTTAGGTTTGGATTCGTCGAGTGGCTTGGTGACAGGGTACTTAATCGGATAGCTGATTTGTAACAGCTTATTGAAGATGATACTCAAGGGTTCTCCTAATTGAGCATACTGGCGTTTGGCATTCCCTTGGTTATTCTGATTGGATTGTTGGGGAGGATGGGATGTCCCTTGCAGTACAGATATGGCATTAGGTATGGATTGCTGTTGTTTCTGGGATGTGTTGGCCATGTGGACATGTTTAGTATCAGTAACACCATCATTTACTGCATTTTTGTTCTTGTTCCAAAAATGTGGCTTGTCGTTGAATGACCTTTCCTTATCTTGATTATATATTTTGATGTTCCCCTTGGCAACAAGGGCATGCTCAAGGATGGGTCCCTTCTCTACTACCTCGAAAGTGACGGTGTAATCAGGACCTGGGGCCATGTCAGGATGGGAGTTCTCCACGAAGAGGGTGACCATGTCCTTTTCTTTCAAAGGAGTTTTCATTCGGCTTGCCAGGGCACGCCACCTCCCAGAGAGTAGTTAGTAAGGTTTCCCCTTCGTTGTTTCTCTTTAGAGAGAATCAAAGTGCTCGATATCTTTCCTCCCAAATTGAAGGAGAAGTAGGATACAAACTTTTTTTAAACCCAGTGCAAAGATTTTATAGATCCTTTTCAAGAGTCATGAACCACCCTGGTCGTTGCTTGCGGACTTGAGGAAATAGGTGCGAAGACCAGTTGTCATTGTGGATAACTTCTTGACACTGGGAGTAAAACCCCTGTAAGTGGGCCTTAGGATCTTTGTTCCCCTTATATTTTTCAAACTTTGGCATTTCAAAATGTTTGGGGAAGGGAATCAATGAGATGGAGGGATCATATGGATATGGGCATATATCTTCAAACTTGAATGATTGTTTGCCAGTCCCTTCCTGGAGATCTTTTAGAGCGGCTTTGATTTCTAGTATGTCCGCATTGGCCGGTGTGTTGGACGGATATTGATGGTAGGACGATTGTGGATTCTGAGATGATGTTTGGAGATGGGCATATGGGTGAGGAGATGGCATCCCCTGCTGATACACCAAGGGACCTTGTTGATAAAGAGGTTGTTGTTGCGAGGTGAGATATGGATGGGTCAGGTAGTTATGGGTGGCGTACTGTTGGGAAGTAGGGAGAAGGTGTTGTTGATTAGCTTGCGGATATTGGGGGTGTTGATATGACTATTGCGATGCCACATAGGAGGGTTGTTGTTGATATTGTTGCTGGTTATAATAGTTGTAATGATGGGGTGGTTGTTGATGCATAGTTGGTGGCTGTGGTGGGAGAGATGGGATGTTTTGTGGTGGTTGTGCTTGCGGGTGTAAAATGGATGCAAGGAATTGGGGAATATGAGTGAAGTAGGAGTTGATTCATACTCGAAGGGCTGATCTTTGTGATGGTTGTGTTGAAAATGGGGATTGACCAATATGGTTGTTGTTGAAGTGCGTGATTGCAATTGGGGATATGGTTTGTGAGGGAGGTTGTTGACACTAGTGGGGCATAGGCTTGGGGAGGTTGTTGGGATCTGAATATGTGATAGAAGGGATGTTGGATTGGGGCCCGAAGTTGTTGGGGTATGAATGGCGATGGTGGAGGATTGTTAGGTTGGGGCGGTTGTTGGGGTATGAATGACGATGGTGGAGGATTGGTAGATTGGGGCAGTTGTTGGGGTATGAATGATGATGGTGGAGGATTGGTAGCCCCAGAAGGTGGGGGAAAGGCGGCAAAAGGGTTGCCCCCAGTGTTGACAGGAGGCGGGTTTGAGGGGAGTGGTGCCAGTAGCATTAATGGTTGCGGTTGCGGGATGTTTTGCGGCATGCCATAGGCAAAAGGATCATTGGGGTCAATGGTTTGGGGTGTTCTCATGACCGAGATGGTGGGATGTGTGGGATTACCAATGGGATATAGGACAGCGTTGCCGAATTCAGGTTGGTGCCAACCTTCTATGGAAGGAACGTTGGGGACATATGAGCTACTGGGGATGTCATGTGAACCTTGGGGTACATTAGATGTGGAGGTGTCATACTTGGATAAGTCAACACCTGACGACATCTTGACACCTTTGTCAATCAAGTGAGCCAATATTTTGTCCCCATGTCTTTCGAGAAGGCGTTCTGTCATTTGTGCATTAACAGGGTTGCTGAAGTGTTCCTTGAATGTGAGCTCAGGTTGATCAGCCATGTTTTCTTCCCCAGGTGGTGACATGTTTTGACCATCCACGTTGGATTGTGATGAGGTACCGTTGTGGGGATCGTGAGGGATGTTCATTGTGTTATTGGGATCTTGAGGATTGTTTGATTGGGCATTCAGGGCTTGTTGGTCAGCCATTTTCTTTGCCTGTGATCGGGTCTGAACAGACATGCAAGATGATGAGAGGGATCAAGATATTAGAAAGACCTTGATGATGAAAGATTGATTCGATTTGATGGGAGATTGACTGATGATGATCGGTTAGACCGGTGTGGATTGGCTTGATGGAATCGGATTGGATTGGTTGGTAAACACTGGATTAATTTAGATCTTAGGTTTTGATTCAGATAGACTTGATGATGCAGGGATCTGATGATTTGATTTGATGATAAGTATGATGAAGACCGAGATCCACAACCGAGTTTAAGAAGGATCCTTGGTAAAACTAGGTATTGATTGAAAGGTGGATGTATGATAACGACACCGAATCCAACTTGAGATACAAGCGGATTGATTGGGTCGAAAAGGATGATTGACTTAAGACGGATAGCAATCCTAAGCCAATTACGATGATTATGATTAGGGATGAATACCTAGGTCAACGCGGATGACTACTCCAACGGGGTTTATATGGAACAACAGAGATCGAAGATGAAAGCGGGTTTAGAACGAAGGGGGAGCGCCTCAGGATAGATGAATGGCTCTTGAAACAAGCAAAAGAGTGTTCAGGATAAATGACCCTTAGGACGAAGGGATGGAGACTCGGAACGGACGTTTAGATGTTCATTTTAGGATGGTGGATGATCGTGTCAATGTTTGAAACAGAGGGACAAGGGGTGCCAAGTGATAATATAGCCTAGTCAAAAGTCAAAGTCTGCCACAGCATTAGGATAGGTCCGCCACAGCACAAGGACAGGTCCGCCACTGCAATGGGACAGATCTGCCACAACACAAGGACGGGTCCGCCACTGCACTAGGACAGGTCCGCCACAGCACTAGGATAGGTCCGCCACAGGGTTAGGACAGGTCTGCCATAGCACAGGGACAAGTTCGCCAAAGGATAAGGACAGGTCCGCCAAAGCACAGGGACAGTTCTGCCAAAGGATAAGGACATGTCCGCTAAAGGATACGGACAGGTCCACCAAAGGATAAGTTTTAAGCTTGATGTTTTGATGGATGGGTAAGGCAAAGGACCCAAAATATAGCAATCATAAAAAGACTTGGTCAAACTGATAATCACTGGTTTTTGTACAAGAAAGATAATGCAAACAACACAACCCTAAGATTAGTAGAAACGGGTATGGTCAACAAAGTCTTCTACTCTAAGATGCACATGGTTGCTAAGGAGTCCTCGATATACACCCGGTATGTGAGGCCCAAACCGTGAACACCAACCCGTTACAAGCGTGAGTCGGGAACCTTAGTGAGATACTAAAGGCTCAGACCAACTCTTCACGTCATCCGATGCTTTGCCAATTACAATGTGGTTGGATTGAGGTACAACTTTCGCTCTCCCCCCTTTATATACCTCACTGGTACGCGTGGTTGGAATCGTCCCTTAGGGTGATGAAATCCCCAAGAAGGTCCCACTAAGAAAGTGAAAAAGGGGTGACTCAAAAGGACTTGGAAAGTTATGATTTCTCGTCACCCAGGATCACCAAATGGCGCAAGGGGATTGGATACGTCAAATAGCTTTCCCAAACATGCCAAGCAAGGTTTATTGACCCCTCTTTTAATTAAGCTATGTGCCTATTTTACCAAAAAGACAATTGGCAAAACTTGAAATTTTACGCCAGGAGAATTGAGTCCGCCACTTTGCGAGGCGAGATCCACCACTTTCACAGCCGGGGCGGTCGCCCACTCTGGGTGAATAGCCGCCAGGAGTTCAAGCCATACCATTGCATTTGGGCAGATGCCGCCCTTGCATTAGAGCAGTGCATACCATTGCAGATGCACTTGCTGGAGCCAGATGCGGCGGTGAGACAGGTCTGTTCAGGGCAGGTCCGTAGCATGGAACAAGTCGCCTCTGGAACAAGTCGCCCTCCAAAGGCAGATCCGACCTCGTAGGGCCCGAATGCCACTCAAAGCGAGATCCGCCCTCATGCGGGGGCGGAATGCGCCACTTTCGTAACTGACCTGCAAAATGCAAAAATAGCAAATGTAAGAAGAAGGCCGGTTTGTAGGTCCCACGGTACGTGCTAGAAATGTGATAGGTTGAGAATGGCAGAGGCGTTAGAAAACAATGACAAGTAAGAGAGTGCAAATAAACACAAAACAACACACCAAGATTAGCCTAAGTTGGAATCAACACAAGATAAAAGCAGCAAATGGAACTTTATACCTTGTCTTTAATCGATCCTTTGGTTGGGCCTTCGATCTTTGATGTGTATGCTCCTTGGATGGAAAGTAGATGCAAGATGTGAAGTGTGAGATGCAAGATATTTGGACAAAATGGATGCAAATGGCTAAGTGTAGATTGAGAAATAAAACTTCCTTCGGGGTCATTTAAAGATGATCCTCTCTAGAATGAGAGAAAAAGGGGGGATTCACAGGGGTTTGAGGAATTCACAGGGGAAATGGATGGCAAAGATTGAGCCACCAAATATCAAGATGTAGAGGGCTAAGGTGAGTTGAGAACTCACAAGCCCTCACATCTTTGACATGTAACTTGTGATATAACCCCTAAAAAGGTGAAGTGGACATGAGGTGGAAGAATGGGAGGCTGGACAGCAGTTGGGACAGACTAGCTCTGTGGGGATGGTCAGAAATTTCCTTCATGTGAGCGGAGGATGGGAGGACTCAAAAATGAAGTAGAACATGTAGAGAAATGAAAGAATTAAAATTTCTTTTTAGGTGCCTTGGGGATTAAAAGGTGAATTAAAAATTCACATGGGGAAGTGGAGTGCCTTGCCCAAAAGGAGAAAGCCTTTAATAAGGTTGACTTAAAGACACATGCCATAAGTGGGAGGAGGATTAGGTTAGGCTAGCAAGTGTGATTAAGGTTGTGCAAGTACTTTCAGTTAGATGGACTGGCGGCTCATTAGGAGCAGAGTGGGAGGCCCATAGGAGATGTGACCTATTGATGATTAAGGGTGTGCACACATGCCCCAACCTAGTTAATTAGAAGAAGATGAAGTAATTAAGATGGATTAGAGACCAACTTGCAAAAGTTGGAGGATGTGACCATGAGAGAATTAAAATGAATTTTAATTCCAAAGGGAATATGACTAAATTAAATAAAATGGTAAGTTGGTAAATTTAGAGGAAGAAAATTAAAGTATTTATTAAATTAAATACTTTAGGACCCTTATGTAAAATGCAAGGTATTAATTAAACAAATGGTTTAATTAATATTGACAGAAGGGATGAGCAATTGGATGAATAAGGAGACACGTTTGATCATATGGAAGTGATCAAAATCGGACGTCTACACATATAAATGTCATTTTCTATGGTTGGCCAATAATCTTGTTCAAAGGATTTTTTTTCTAAGACCATGCAACTAGTATTCACCCCACAAATATCATCATGGCTTTCTTTGATAAAAAAGGTGGCCTTATTTGAGTTTAAACAACATAATAGGGTTCTATCATAACCTCTATGATATAAGGTGTTTCCAAGGAGTATGAAATGAGAGGCTTTGTGGATAAAGGTTTTATGTTGGTTATGTGATAAGTTGGATGGCAATGTTTGGTCCTAAAGATAAGTGTAAATATTGTGATACCGGTGGGTGTTGGGACAAACAATTTCACACACCATATCAACTTCTAGTACATCATATGCTAGGATCAACAATTATTGAACTGATAATTGATATTGCAGAGTATCTATATCCATTGTTAAAAGGGAACCAATAATAGCCATAGCATTTGCAGATTTGTAATTGATACATGAAACATGCTTAAATTGATTGTAGATGAAATATTGCTTAAATTTGTCAACCATTCACATGTGTGGGATAATATACTTTTCTATGGTATTCATCATTAACTTGTTTTAAATTATCAAATGAGAATCACCATAAACTTGCAAATGATTAATGTTTCATTGTATTGCCAATTTCAAACTTGAGATGCGTGCTTCATATTATGCTATATTATTTGTTCAAGGGAATCCAATTTTGAAAGCTTTTGGTATCAAATCACTTTGTGGTGTGAGAAATATGATTTGTGCCTTTAAGCCATGAGGTGTAGGAGCCATCAAAATACAATTTCGTGTGGGTGATTATTTAAAAGAGGATGGATTAATTTGGAAATTCTATTATTAAATGTTGGCGATTTTGACAAAGATGCATTTGGCAACTAATTTGCAAGAGCTTTCCTTTTGATTTCCTTTTTGCTTATGTCTTCAATGTCAAATTCACTATGCAACATGACCCACTTTGATATTCTTCTTGTAAGAAAGTTGTCTTAGATAAGAGTTATTTGAGAGGATCAATTTTAGTGACAAGTTATGCTTTGTTATTGAGCATGTAATGTTGCAAATTTTGGGATGCAAAAATGATAATTAAACATGCTTTTTCCATGATGGAGCAATTAAATTCATGAGCAACCTTAGTCCTACTTAGGTAATAGATAGCTCTTTCTTTTCCTTGATCATCGTGTTGAGCTAAGAGATCTCCTATGACAATTTAAGTGGTTGAAATATATAACAGCAAAGGTTTTCTTGAAATAGGTGAAATAAGCATTAGGGGATTCACAAGATACTATTTGAGGAAATCAAATTCTTTTTGATATTGCTCATCCCAATGGAATAATGTATTCTTTTTCAACAAGTGTGAAATAGTTGACAAATATCAACAAGTTGTGAAATGAATCTATAAATAGCTTGGAGTTTTCCTTGAAGACTACACAATTCGTTAAGATAACTAGGAGGCATCTCTATAATTGCTTTGAATTTAGCTAGATCTACCTCAATTTACAATAAATGTACTAAATTTATGCAATCTTTGACATTATCCTCCATAATTGTACTAAAATGTGAATGTTGAAACAATTCTAAACACTATTAAAGCATACAAGGAAACTATTTTTGGCACATTTTGTAGTCACAAATACAACTATTGCCATGTATGCAAAGGTAGAAGTGTATTTGAGATGCTAAATTGTTCAAAAAATTGAAGATTTATGGAAATAAATGTTGGAGCTATTAAAAAAATAGGACCACTTTTATTAGCTATCTATGGACCCCAAAGATTATTATATCATAATCTAAGATGACAAGTATGGAGGATAGATACTAGTAATTTGAAATGTCCCTTCCTATATTTTTAGTAAAAATAACAAATTTTCAACAAACAACAATTCTCCCAAACAATATCTAAACAACAACAATTTAGTTATACTCAAACAACATGAATGAAACTAGCTAGTCAACATATGAACTTGCACGAAATGAATAGAACTACATCAAAACATTATATATATTTGAATAAGATCTCTATAACAATAGATTGTTATGAAATCCAATACAATAAAAACAAGAACAACTACAAATTTGTGACAACAATGATCACACTAGACATCCCTGCAAATCCTTGATGCTCCAATGCACTCCCTAAGTGAGAGTGTTCTCAAAGAACCAAAGGGTTTTTGTCCATTGATCATAGTCTCCTATGAGTTTTCATCCATAAAAGATAACTTGAAAAAAAAGTGTGAAGAAGATATAATAACATGGATCCTACATTTGAAATGTTTTCTTAGTTTTATATGCTACACACCCAAAAGAACAAACTAGCTGGCCTAATCCTTAATTGGCACCAAGACCCAAATTTGAGTTCTACATGCTAAATCATAGGTTGACCTTAATGGTCCCTTTACATGCTTTAGCGTAGATCAACCTTATAGGCCTTATAAAAAAATTTGTTAGAGGTTCAAAGTTTCTCCTTCCTTCTGACATGGCATGGTCGGGTGGTATCTTTGAACCCTAATCTCCAATAGCTCTTTCACATGCATTG
>VDFB02237598.1:0-12015 GCA_007258455.2 Sequoia sempervirens | reverse complement strand
CTTTAGGTTGCGATGCTGGTAAAGTTGTGGAATCTTGCTATACACCTGCCAGCTTCATTTGCTTGAACCCCTTCAACAAATCCATTTGTTCATATCTAACAATCAGCATTTCATGGAGGCATTCTACCAAACAATTCCATGCCTTGTCTATGCATCAAAACTTTGCATACTTGTCTACTAAGACACTCAGACCATAGGTTTGAAGAGATTGGTTTCTCACCAATCAATTGCATTGGTTAAATTTAATCTGCATTTAAACTTTCCCTTTCACCTTTCACACTCACCCAATTCATCACCAGAGCAAGGTCGAATATGGAGATATTGAGCTCAACAAAGTTGAAGAAGAGAGATGACAAACCAAAACCAAAAACAAAATTGTGGAAAACAAATCAAAAGTTTTTTTGGTTGGTGCTGATTGCTCATTCACCCGTGTGCTCTTGCACCAGACATGTCGGGTAAGTATAATGTTCCATGAGTTGGTGAACTTAGGAACATTGAAAGGTGTATGGGATGGTAATCCCATGTTTATTTTTGATCCACAGTTGCTCCTTGTCTACGGGAGCCTTCCCTTGTCTACTCTTTTGCTCAATCTCAACACTCGAGCCACCTCCACTGGTGCTATCTCGTTTCTTTGAACAACTTCCTTCCATAGGTCCACATCTATGACCACCACATTCTTTTGGACTGCTATTCATTGTTCCTTTATTGCGCTGCTGCAATATATTGGAATCCAATCTGCCCTTTCCTATTGAAATCTTCCCTTTGAATGGTTGCAAATCACTGTACTCAACTTGCTCCTCTTTCTCTATTCGTTGCTTTTCTGTAGTACAACAAACAATAGAGTTGGATTCTTTCACTCGCTTCTTCTCTTTCAGAGAATTCGACATATACTTTTGTCCATCTTTCCAGATGGTATAAACGTTTTTTCTACTATCATAGATGGCCTCCTTATCAAATTGCCATGGCCTACCCAACAACACATGACAAGTAGTCGTAGGCATCATGTCGCACAAGCTCATCTCTATAAGAGCCAATCTGAAAATTAACTAAACATTGCTCACTCACAGTCATCTCGTGCTCCTTTTGTAACCAAGAAACTTTGTACGGACAAGGATGCTTACACCTTTTCAAACCTGGCTTTTCTACCATCTCCTCTGAAAGTATGTTATTTGTACTACCACTATCTACTATAACTTTGCAGCACTTACCTCTAGCCTTGCACACAGTTTGAAAGAGACTCCTTTGGGATGGTTCCTCCTCAACCGCCTTTTGGTTCACCAACACTCTCCTCATCATGAGAGATTCACCTTCTTCTAGGTCTTCACCTTAGACTTTCGGGAATGCATTACTTTCCTCATCCTCTTGTGCCAAGTGGTTTCTTGTTGGACTCTTTTTGCTGCCTTCTTGTACTTGAGGACACTCGTAAACACGATGACCAACTTCCCCACATTGGTGACATTTACCTGAAAACCCTCTGCTGCTGCTACCACGTCCTCTTGCTGACATCTCCTTTTCTTTTGTGTTCTGGCCCACCTCTTTTCTCCATTTGGGCTTGAATTCTTCTTCAATCTGCTTTCCTTTGTTGTTGCTCACTTGTCCCTTTTTAGTTGCAAATCTTCCTTGACTTTTGGAATTGTTTAATTGCTTCCTCATGAACTTCTCCTAAGCTTTTAATGCATATTGGTATGCTTCCTCCATTGTAGTAATTTTAACATATTCATTTCATCCTGAATGTTAAATCGTAAGCCATTCACATACTTGGCTACTTTTCCTTATCGATTTCATGCCTTCCAGATCGAATGACCAGCTTGTAAAGCTCCTTTGTGTAATCTTTTACACTCATCTTTTTGTTTCAGATTTTGCAACTTCTTGAATAACCCCATTTTATAATCTCCAGGGATGAATTTGTTCTTCAACCTTGTCACCATCTGGTTCCACCTTGTTATCCTGGGATCTCCATTCGTTACTCGTTCTCTCTGCAATCCTTTCCACCATAATCCAACATGCCCTTTCAATTTTGTTTGGGCTAACTTTACCTGCCGCAGGTCTCTAATTTCCTCTATTTTGAAGTATTCTTCCAACTCTCCTACCCAATCAATTAACTCTTCTGGATTTAATGTTCCAGAAAAGTTTGGCACATCCATTTTATTGTTTTTTGTAATTCTTTCAAGAACCCTAAAAAATCTTTCTTCTTCGACATCCTCTAGCCGTTCTTCTCTTTCTGGCTCTTCCTCTTCGCTTTCTTCCTCAATCTTAGGATCTCTTGTGTTACCAGTAACTAATCTCACCTCATTTCTTATATCATTTCTTATCATCTCTCGAAATCGTTCCAATAGTACCTCTATTCTGGGCATTCCTCTTTGGGGTGACATCTCTTTCAATCAATGGTTTGTCCCTCTCAACTCTCAATTGTTTAGGACTCTACATGCACTTGCAACAATTCTCTTGAGCTCTCCACAACTGTTAATCATTTCCCATAGATCCTGGTAGATCCTCTTCGCACTCAAGATTACCTGCTCTGATACCAATTGAAGCAAGAGGCAAAACACACACTCAAATCCAATTATATTAACCCAATTATGTTTGGCCTATTCAAACAAATCCTCAACCAAAAGAAAACCAAATCACAGGTCACACAAACAATTTCATTTGTCAAATTTTATTACATCTCAATGTCTTACATAATAATTTCAAATTGCAATTACAAAATCTTCATTTTACATTTCCTCTCCATTAGGTATGGGCGTGATGGGTATCTATCCTATCCATCAATGATTGTTATGCTTTGTTTAAACACCTTCATCTGCTCTTAGCAAACACTCACACATCACTGGTGTTAACTCTCTTCCAGTATTTCACATACCTCTGTGATGCTCTCCCACACTTCAGCATGGAATCCCTTCCTTGTGGCACAGAGTGTCCATTTTCCTTAGCATTTTCTTGTGTAAACTCCAATATGAATGGTCTAACAATTTTTTTTGGTTGGTGCTGATTGCTCATTCACTTGTGCGCTCCTGCACCACGACAAAAGAGGCCTATATGAATACATAAGGAAAATGGCTAAGGAGGAGATCAAGGAACAAGATCCAAAATAATCAATTTTGATAGAGGAAACAAAGTTTGAATCAAAATCAAAATCACAAGTTGGTAAACCAAAGGAAGAAGGAGAAGATGTTTTATTGGTTTCTAATGATGGCATGTTTCACCAAAATATCAATGAAGGGAAGACAAAAGGGTTTCCACTTGTTGAACAGGAAGAGTTGAAGTTGAAGGAAGATGCATCAAGTCATGCACTATCTTTCAAACTTCCACATGATGAGTCATTGATTGCTTTTCAAAAGAGCATCGAGGATGAATTTGCATTTGAGGAGGACATTTCAATTGGCCCAAATTCAAAAGTTTTTGGTCACAGAAATGGTGTTGAGGATATCTCAACAAATTCATTTTTGGAAAATGAGCAAGTAAACACATTAGAGCCACAAGCTAAAAAGGTTTCAGTAGTTACTATCGTGGGTTTTGAGCATGCAAGAATTATTAGATAGACAATGAACAATAAGCAATCTAGGAAGGCTAACACTAATTGGGAATAAAAAATGAAGGATTCATATGACAATTGGTTAAAGTTAGGCCAATATGAATGGGCTAAACAAGAAATTGATTTCCAATTTGATAATAGGAATAATTTTCAAATTTTCCATCGGATTGCAAATAACCCACCTTTTGAAATGGATATAGAGAGATTTGTTTATTAGGATAACCCACTCTTTAAATTGAAGGTAGAAACATATACTGGTTCAAGTTTTGCAACTTGTGATAATATCAGTGTTCCACGGGGATGTGTCCCCTCTCGAAGACCTCGTGTTTCCGAGATAGGGACGCCTTAGAGACTTGGGGAACTGGGGGGTGTCCCCCTGTTGCCTTGCCACCATTGTTGTCGTCTCCGAAATGTCGTTGAGATGTCGGGGTCTCCGAGACATCCTTGAGACGTCTGTGGGACTCCTAGGAGTCTCCTCCGGCCAGGTGACCAAAAAGCAATTTTTTTAAAAAAAAGTCAATTTTCTTTGAACTCTGTGCCCAAGGTTGAACCCTTATGGACTATGGGCTCCACCCAAACCCCGCAAACTCTATAAAACTGCTTCCTATCCTCATTTTAATTCACAAAAACAAATCAACAAGAAGCTATTAGTCTGAGTGTGAGAGTGAGCTGCAAGTGTAAGGTGAAAGAGTGAGAATGAAGAGCAAAGGGATAAGGAGGGGCAAGAAGAAGAGCAAGAAGAGGAGTGATAGTAAGTTAATTTTCACTTCAAAATTCAAATGTTTAAATTAGTTTCCCAAAGTTTCATTTGCAATTCTTATACATCTTTTTATAACTATTTTTTCAAGTACTATATGTATTTTAGTGCTGCCCCTTCCCCCCCCACCGCCACCTCGCCACTATCGCCCTGCCGTCCCCAAACTTAAGCCCTTGGTCTCCCCCGCCCCCCATCAAGAAACTCTGTGGAACTATGGATACTATCAGAATAGTGCAGCAAAAGTTGAATTATAAAATAGATCTTCATAAAAAACAACTATTGAGAATGCCAGAAGTTGCAAGGTAAAAACAATTAGTAGTCTTAGGTATGATTCAACAAGTTTTGCAGGACAAAATGAATCATCAAGCAAAACTATTTAAAGACAAGAAAGACTAAGTTGTTAAGCAAGATTTAGCAACAATTAGACAGATAATGAAATACACTACATAATTACTGGTAGAAAGCATGGAACATCAGTTCATTTAAGGACGAAACTTGAGGACGAAAGTTAACTTGAGGACAAAACTGCTCATGGCAGAAATTGAAGGACGGAAACCCACAAGTGCTCTTGTAAAGTTAAAGGATGAAAAACCCTAACTTGGCAGAATTTGAACACATTTCAAGACATTTATATAAAGAGAGATAACTGCAAATTAGAAGAAATATTACAGCAGAGACTTGAGAATAAGTTTTATACTTTGAAAACCATGATATAAGCTTTAAATCTGAAGTATATATAATCAGAATTATAATTTTTAGGATAAATTAATAATTATAATCAACTATGCAATTATTATTGAGAGTTAGGGTTATTTATTTAAGGAAAAGTAAGGAAAATTTAAAAAGGGACATTACAGAAATTTAGCAATTTGAACTTTAAAGAGTGTTTAGTGAAAAACAAAAATGAATACAGATAAACTAAAATAAAGTACTAGCAAGGTTTGGTTAAAGCTAGTAGAGGTCTGTATAATCCTTGTTTCTTGTTTGTATGTTTAGCTACGGTACATATCAAAGATTTGATGTAGCTTTGCTTCTTGACTCCAATATCTGTTGTAGGAGATTTGATGTGTCTTTTTCTCTACTTGAAAGTGTCTACTGACTTTGTTAAAGTGTGATTCTTAACTCAATTTGCAGTTTTCTTCACTGATGGTACAAACAGGTGTAAAAAACAATTTACATTTAGATATCACAAAATGATTTACCAGTTTGAAAAATATGACATACCATTGCAAAACCTGGATCTGTATCGTACTAAAGTGATGAAGTCGTAGGATCCTATCCACAGAAATCAATAATAGTGAGAAGCAGCATGAGTTCTGGATGATAGTCAACTACTACGAAGTTGCTTGCAAGTTTGAGCTTGAGATTCAAGTGAAACTATTGCAATTATCTTGACTATTTTTTGATGCTGCAGATTCTGCAGCTTGGTTTGAGATTCTCTCAATTATAGATGTTATCACATTAAAAGATAAATTAATCATAGATGATGTCAAAAGGAGCAAATCATTAATAAGGTCAATTAAGGAGGCAGTTCAGATAAAACATAATTTGATAAGTTATCCATGCTGAAGGATGAAGGATGATCTCTGGTTTTAGTGAGTTTGTACATGACCACCTGTTCTTTGTGGGACTTATTCTCCTTGAATGTACAAATTAGCTTGTTTATGGGAGTTCCATACCATCTTCATATCATAGTAGCCTTTGTAGCAGTCTTCTGTACTCCATTTTGTATGACATTGATTTAATATTCTTTGATAAATAGTATGTAATCTACATTTTCTAGATGTTAACCTTGCTAGAATTTTAGTTAGTACATGAAAGACTTACTCTCTTTATCGTTAAGAATTGATATGATTTCATGATTTTGGTTCATGAAATACCTGCTTTATACATTCAACTTCCTTTTCTTTACCTTACAGATGTCTATGGGTAATTAGCTGGTTCTTATAATGTTCTAGTCTATGATAAGTTCTTTAGATGATCTACAAGTTCTCATATGATTATCTTGCAATATTATATATTTTTTGTGTTTGTGCCTACGCTTCACCCTTAACTGTGATTTTCAAGTTGCAAATGTAGTTACTATTTAGTAGTTTTTAATAGTGGGAGCCCTTGTTCTTGATCACTGAATGCACTTGCAGTGACCAAGCTTGCACACTGAGCAGCAGTACCTTTGGGAAATTTATAAATATGTATACGTTTAACTTCCACTTTCTTTACCTTACAGGGTGCCTGTAATTATTAGCTGGTTCTTATAATATTCTAGTCTATGATAGGTTCTGTAGATGATCTGCAAGTTCTTATTCTTGATAATTCCTTTGCCTTCAATGAAAGCATTCATATTTGCATTTGTCCCTAGGCTCCATCCTTCTCTGTGATTTTCAAGCTGCAAATGGTCAAGCTTGCATACTGAGCAGCAGGACCTTTGGGAAATTTAGAAATATGTCTAGAGACCAAGCAAACAAAATAAGACATCATGAAAAGTAAATTGAAAGAGCTCTTCCTTAGATTACATTTCTAAATCTCTAAAAGATAGAATAGATACAGGACTCTCCTGTCTTCAAAATTTAATGAATTATTCCGGGTGAAAATGTATTCATGTTCTAAACTTCTTTGTGCTATTCTTTTGGGAGACCTGAAGTGGATCTTATGATATTTATGATTTTAAAATCAACCAGAGAATTGATTTTATGGCAATGCATTCTTTCTTGAGGACTCAGTTGATAGTTGTCTTGGTCCTCTTAAATTATTCCTTGTGTTTAAATAAATGTTATTATTTGTATCTGTAAAAATTACTTTACACAAGGCATGTTTGTTTATGGCATTCCACTTTTTCAGGGGAATGCATACTTCGTGTGTGGCATCACAGCTCAGCAATTCAGCCCTGCAAGTGCCCAATTTGTCGGAGGCCAATCAACCTCTTGATACCATGCGAATCTGCAACTCGACGGCGCAATGAGCCAGAGGTGGATTCTATCCTTAAAAAAATTGAGAGATATAACCGTATATTTGGTGGAGGCTCAGTTGGATTTTTCCAGGTAGGCCAAATGCCATTAACTCTGAATTAATTGTTATTAGGAACTATTAGTTACATGATGTACGCATATTACAAGAAATGGGCCTAAATTATGCATGATTAATGTGCATTTTGGTCCTATGTTTCTTTTTCATTCCAATGGTGACAAGGGTACTTATTCCTGATGTTTTTATTAGTTCTTCAGAACCTATTTTTTTCTATAATCATTTCAACATTAATCATGGATTGGACCATTGGAACCATATTATAATATTTTTCCCTGTCCATCAGTCATTGTAGCTCAAAAAAAGGCAGCGGACATTTACCATTCCAAAAATACGGTCCTTACCTTTACTGTGAGATTCCAATGAAGACTTAAACATAGATTCCTGTTGCTATTATATTATAACATGTGAACCATCAGTCATTGTAGCTCAAAAAAAGGCAGTGGACATTTACCATTCCAAAAATACGGTCCTTACCTTTACTGTGAGATTCCAATGAAGACTTAAACATAGATTCCTGTTGCTCTTATATTATAACATGTGAACCATTCCTAGGCAACTGAATTGAGCTTACGTGACAACTGCTCTACATTGTAGTTTGCTAAAGATGTCCATTGTCTGCCCTGCAAACGCAGGTAACCAGTTGCATGGATCCCAATTCTAAGAATATTCTAACTATATCCTGAAAAGATCAAGCTTGAGTTATTTGGTTAGTATTTAATAATTTATGACATGGTTCTAAAATCTTTGATATAATCACCCCAGTTGACACCTATTTGCTTTCAAATACTTAAAAGTAAAAGTTTCTTACTTTCTAATGCCCAGCTGTTTTCAACATATAATCTTTCTGTGTACTGTGGATTCATATGATGCGATCTTCTCATTGGTTTTACCTTATTCTCCAACTGTAAATTTATGTGATGAACCCTTATTTTTCTACATTGAGGCAAAACTATTCTAATCCTCTTTAAAAATATTAGTAACTGTAAATGTTAATTCTGCATTCTTTTCTATAGATGTAATTGAATTTTGAGGTTCTTCCTTGTATAATTAACTTGAGGTTCTTTCATAGTTTGTAGATTAATTTTGCGAGGGTGGTCCTTATAATTCACAAGTTTTGAAACTGTGTGCTTTTGTTGTAATTGGTGATTGTAATGTCCCCTTTTTGGGTGTGCATTAGAGTTTGGTGGTTTAGCCTATCATCGGGTCCTCATAGGCTAATCAGGGTGATTAGAGGGCCTAGTGTTGGAGTTTGCTAGCTCCTCAGTTGGTTGTTGGCAGTGTTTTCATCTCCAGATCCTTAGTTTGTTCAGAAGTGATGTTATTCAGGGTGTTTTGGCTCCGTTTTAATATACTTACTATTTATAGTAAGTTAGTGTGTTGATAGAGGCCAACCTTACTATTTTTAGTAAGGCATCCTGTTGAGTAGAGTGTGTAGTGGGTAAGCCGGTGGCAAAGTCAGAATTGATGAATGACGTTTATTTATGGAGTTTTAATTATTGTTAAAGTAAAGTTTTAATAATAATTAATTATTATAAAAGTGCACATCATTTAAATATTTTATTGACTTTATTATGAAGGGGTTATTTAACGATTATAAAGTCAATTATATAAAGTGCATTTAAGTCAAATTATAAAGTGCTTTTGATGGGCGCCCACTTTGAGGGTTAATAAAGTGTGAAAACAAATTGAATATATTTTATTTTAATGATTATATTGCCTTCATATGAAATCGACCTCGAGGATAAGTATATAAAGGCTTTTTGAAAGGGAATTCATTCATTCTTGTTTATTTTCTCAACTTTGGCTTTGTGCTTTGATATTGGAGGTGGAAACTAGGGTTTTCAGCTCCAACGATTTTGGAGAGTGTGGCTTCTTCTTGAATTGAGCTTTCCGAGGGTGTGAAAGATCATCTTAGGTTTGCTTATTGGTGACTTTATCTTAGAAGTCACATTTGTGCTTAATTGGAGAGATTTATCAGTTTTCATGAGGGATTAAAAGGCAGATCAGAAGTTTTAAAGCTCATCCTTGAAGAACATTTAATTGCTGGCTGTGCCTTTCCACTTGGCACGTGGGAGTCTCCTTGTGCATATTTGAGTGATTAACTTCTGATTTCAATGAGGGTTTGAAAGAGCAGATTTATATCATTTAAAGAATGACCATTTGAGATCATTTTATTCACTGTTTGCATCCACTATAACCAGCACGTGGGTGTTATGCAAGGGTAGAGTTTATCTCAACAGGCTGTATTATTATTCTTTTCTAGGCGTATGAAGTGGTGGCTGAAACGCCTATGCTTTAGGCTTGCAATCTTCTTCTTGGAGGACGTCCAGGTCATTGTTTCAATCTGCAAATAAATTAAAACTGGAGAAAGCTCATTTCTGAGCTAGGCGTCTAAACTGCTCTTTCCAGATTTGTTGTTGTAATAAGTTCAGACCAGCAATGGATGTTATTGAACTTCTGGGTATGATTAAATTATTGTGCAAAGTAATGTTGTTCTGATTTGGTTAAGTTTTGTATTGCAAGATCTGAATGGTAAACCTGATTTGAAATACATATGTAAAGAGTTATGCTACAGCAGTTGGCTTCATTATAATAGTTTGTCAATATTCTTTATCTTGCATTTGTGTTTCCATTGGTATTACGTGGAAAACTATATCTTTTAACCATTTGAAAATCATCCAAAGAGCATGAACCCAAAAAACAAATAATCAAGCAAGGCATAAATATTAATTTGCAAGTGTTCACCTGGGGTGGGACATTTCAGTGGTATCAGAGCGGTTTCCTGCCATCTTGTTGGGTGAGTCATTGAAATTCAGAACAAAGGAAATATGGTTTTAGACAAATCCATGTTTGAATTGATGCAAAATTTGTATGATTTGATGAGGGATCTTGAAACTAAATGAGGATATTTAAAGCTGTTTGCAAAATTTGAAGGAAAGGATAAGAAAAAAGAACTGCTTCAAAATGATTTTTGGCTTACAGGTGATCATGGGCAAGGAGTTTGTAGAAACCCCTTGTTTCCCTGTTTCTGATTTGTGATTTTGTTTGTTTTCTGAAGTTTTCGGTTTTTTGTGATTTTTTGAGCAATAAGAGATAATGCGATTTTGCAAAGAATTGATAATAAATTCAATATAAATCATACAACTCTGTAAACTATGAAATCTATTGAGAATATAGATGCAGACTATTTATTATTCTTCTGAGATGATTACAACGAAGATCCAATTACATGCAAGTAAAAAGGCAACAATTTTTCATGAGAAAACCTGGTGTTTGCAGCAATGGATGATCTTCTAGAAGATGTACGGCTGAATGGAAATAATCACTTCCCCCCCTCTGTGAATGCCTGCAGATGATGCTAGAAAGGTAGGCGCCTCCAGAAATGCAACCAGATGATAGAAAGGGAAGGCGATTTGCATAAGATAAAAGGTACGGCCTCTTGAAGGGTACGGATCTGCTGTAGCAGGTACGGCTGTAGCAGCAGCAGCATTAAATGAAAGTACGGCCCTCTGTAGATTCTCTGACTCAATAAAAATGGACGCCTCGAGGAAGAAACCTCCTCCGGATGAATTTAATAACCAAAACCCTGAATGTTTAAACAACTGTGAAGCTCTGTAATTTCTTCTGAGTGAAGAAATCTCTTGCCTGGCAATAAATCGGATGATATTTCACACCCTCTGAATCGCTCTCACTGGAGATGGCTCGTTCCCCAATGCATTCGAGACTGAAACCCTAGGCTTCTGTGCTCTGCTCAAGACTTGATCAATTTTCAATTATTAATAACATAATGGCTCAATTTCCAATGCAAAACCCTTTATCCTTTGAAAAGTGCGATTTCCTTAATAATAGGGAATATTAAAAGTTCGAACTTTTTATTCTTTTAATATTTCAATAGTTTCAACTCAAATTTTTAATTATAAAATATAATTAAAAATTGGCCCCCTTTCATGATGGGCGACCCCCTTCAGCCAAATCACTTAAGTTATAATAAAATATTATAACTTTATATTATAACGCTTCCACAATTAATATTTAATTAAATCAATTAAATATTAATATTTCTCTCAATATATACCCGAAGCACAAACCGTCTGAAGCTGATGAACACTGAAGTGATTCTGAACGCTATCAATCCATACTGCTAAAAATAGCAGGGGTCCCACACTGAGTGCCAGATACTGCTAAAAATAGCAACTCAGGCTAGAAGTGTCCGAATGAGCCCGAACGAAAGCCAACTGATCAAATACTGCCAACTGAAGCTGAGCTAAGCTCCATCAAGACCCTCTATCCATCCTATCGGCCTACGAGGGTCGCATAATAGGCTAATTCCTACGAACTCAGATGCTCGCAAAAATGGGGACATTACAGTCCGCCCTCCCTGAAATTGCTTGTCCCCAAGCAATCTCCACTGCAAAGAAACTCCAATCCTCAGGAGGCCCCAAAGAAGAATTGTGAAATGCCCACACATCTCTAACTGTCTCCTATAGCATCAACAAAACTCAACTGCGCAAGCTATCCCTGGATCCCAAACCCAGAGTGAAAGACTGTCGTGTCTGTCATCCTCAGGCTGCCACTGAGCTCTACTGCCTCCAACTTCACCATGCTGAGAATAGTGAAGTAACCCAATGGAACCCATCCAATGCTCGGTGCCAAAACCGTCGACACCGGGATCCCAATACAATCTGAATTCACATCCATC